>JAJOOR010010334.1:0-50214 GCA_036250505.1 Solanum acaule | reverse complement strand
ACCTCACAGTCAAGAATCACAAAATCTGCCGGAAAAATGAAAGACTCCACTTTCACTAGCACATCATGGAGTACACCAATGGGCCTTTTCACAGTTCGATCGGCCATTAGTAACCGCATTGCAGTGGGCTTTGGGTCCCCTAGACCCAACTTCTTGTAAATAGACAAGGGCATAAGGTTGATGCTAGCACCAAGATCACACAATGCCTTAGCATAGTGTAACAACCCTATAGTACATGGGATCATGAAAGCACCAGGGTCTACCTTCTTCTGCACAAGAGATCTTGTAGCAGTAGCGCTACAATGCTGCAATCTATCATCATCTTCAAAACTCACAAACCTTTTATTTGTCACCATATCTTTCATAACTTCGCATACCCAGGCATTTGCTCCAAAGCTTCTATCAAAGGAACAGTGAAAGAAAGATGCTTCAACATAGTAATAAACTGGCGATATTTACCATAGATTCACCTGTGGAAAAGGTAGTGGAGGTCTAGGTATGGGAACCACTTTCTGAGATATCTCTACTTCCTGCTCTGTCGCAGTCTCAGACTCTTCTCTAACCTCCACCACATCATCTTCTTTTCTAATCTCAGCATCCACCACAAATGGCATAGGTGAATCTATGGTTTGCTTACCCCCTCGAGTAGTAATTTCCATACAATGACCATCATTCTTTAGATTCTGGATGGTGTTGCTAGGAAGAGTGCCAGGTTGACGTGGGTTCACTGTATTAGACAACTCAGTCATTTGCTGCTCTAGATGCTTTATTGACACTGCATGGGCATCAACCTTTTGACCAATACCAGACAAGTCGTTTCTCATCTCCTTCACATTCTCATCAGTTGCATCAAACCTTCTCATCATCTTATGCATCATATCTTCAATACGCACCATATTGCCTCCAGCTTCCCTAGTACCAGATTCTCGATTTTGAGGGGGAACATAAGGTCCAACCCGATCATTTCTGTTGCCATAGTTGTTCCGGTTGTAGTTGTTGTCGCGATTGAAGTTTCCATCCCGGACATATTGACCCACTCGGTTGTAATTTCCATAGTTCCGACCTTGGTTTCCTTGACCTTGGCGCCAATTTTCCGGGTTGGATCCTTGAGCGTTAGATTGGAAACCCCCCGTCTGATCATTCACTACATAAGCATCTTCTTCATAGTAACACTCTTCAACTGGTGGTGACGTTGTAGCCAAGTAATTCACAACATTTACCTTCTCTGTACCTCCGCTCACATGCTTCAATACCATACCCAACTCCCTAAAGAAGCGGCACCAAAATTTGATACGCTCAAATTACACTTCCTTAAAGAAGCATAAGCGATCATTATCAAATAAAGAACCCAATTGGGTCCTCATCTGAGTCATCTCCTCACGAATCTCCTATGCACACTGATTGTTCGTAGCATGAACGACAAATGTGTTTCTCCCGGTATCCAACCTCCTTGTGCTCCATGCTTTATTGTTGCGAGATATCTTCTCTAATTTTTCTGCAATCTGTGCATATGTGCACTGACCATATGATCCTCCAGCAATAGTATCAAGCACTACTTTATTGTTGTCATCCTGACGTCGATAGAAATATTCCTTCAGCGGCTCATCATCAATACGGTGATTCGGAACACCTCTTACAAATGCAGTGAACCTATCCCAAGATCTACTTACAGACTCTCCAGGCAATGCTACGAAATTATTGACCCTATCTTTGTGATTTAGCTTCTTGGACACTGGGTAATATCTTGCTAAGAACACATCCGTCAGTTGGTCCCATGTATATATTGAGTTATAAAGAAGCTCAGTGAACCATACAGCAACATCGCTTGTCAGTGATAGAGGGAACACTCGCAACCCAATGACATCCATATCTAAGGTGGTAGTAGCTGATATCAAAGAATTCTCGGACATCTATCGAATATTTCATCTCCATCAGTTCGACTGGATAGACAATGCACCTGGTGAATATTCTAGCCACCTGACCAGAGAGTTTTATTCCTCTTATGCAGCTACATTGATGAATTTTGCTGCAGATACAGAAACCACGAACCGTGGACAGAAGGACATGGCTAGTACCTGGGGTCCACTCAACTCAATCATAGTTAGGGGAAAATCAATAGATATTTCTGATGCGTCGATTAACAGAATGTTGTACGACCCGAAATACTCTACACCCGTTTTAGTTGGCCATTCGAGGGTAACCATCATGAGATCACCAGTGATGCTACAATAGAAGATCAGACTTCTCGAGAAAGGGTTTTACGCTGGATTGCGAAGCAAATTTCCATAGATGGGGAAAATGCAGTTTGGGTCACCACAACTCCAACACTTAAAACTAGAGCTTTGCTGTCTTTTCCAGCCAAGGTTTGGTGGGCTGTCATCCGAGCACAATTGAGACTAACAGCTAATGATAACACTTTGTCCCCTTACCTGGCCTCGTTAGTAGCATGTCTTATGGTAGGTTACCTGGTCAATGCGGGATGGATAATAGCTATCGAGATGAGAGACAAGGTGCTAAATGAGAGAGCTGCACTTCCTTTTCCCTGTCTGATAGGGAAATTATATCGAGGAGCGAACATTCCTCCGAACAGCCTAGTTGACAAATGGGGTGAAGCATTTAGACTAACCCAGGTTTCAAAAATCAAGGATGTCACGAACCATCTCTTTGGCGCGAAATCTGTTGATGTGGATACTTTAGCTATTGTTCCACATGTCCCACTTGATATCCCCTAGGTACATAGAGATCCAGAATAGGGAGAGTCATCATAACCGTCCACAATGGCATCACCACCTCCAGCTTCAGCCTCCCAGACTCCAGGTACCTTTGTTACTATCCCTATGTTTTTTCTTGAGAAATTGGTTGCAGATCAGCGCCAGACCAGGACATTGGTAGACCAGATTGTGCTCCGGATGCCCCAGCTGATAGAGACAAAGGTATTAGCTGCGAAAAAGGAGATCAAAGATGGGATGAGGACGGAGCTATCAGTCTTAAAGAACATAATGGATGGTTTGGAGAACCTTGTTCAGGATCGCTTCTGGGCTACCGGTTCAGTAGATACTGAAGAGTTCAGAGCCTAGTTGGCCGAGATGCGCACTTAAATTGCTAAGCTAGCTGAAAAGCCAGCACAAGTGCCCACTCCGTTCATGCCAGAGTCGTTGATGGATATGTTAAGTCAGGTACCCTCCACTCAAACACTCGATGATCTTTAGGGAGCACCCCCTACTAGTAAATCCGGCAAGAGAAAACAGATTGCTGGAGAACTTGATAAGGAGACTCCTACTGACCCAACTAGAGAGGCAAGAAGGCAAGAAAAGAGAGCTCGTAGAGCATCAAAGAGGGAAGCTAGGGAGAGGGAAGCCCTTGAACAGCAACAGCGAGATGCATCCTTAGTTGGAGCTTCTGGTAGTGACGCACTTGCTTCAACTAATGAGGACCACACTGATCATGTCCCGAGACCTGAGAATGCACCCATTAATAAGGGTGCCAATGCTGATCCGACGACCGGTGTCTAGAGCGCCGCAGGTATGAACCCTCCTCATAGCCTGTGTATTTGATTGTTTTATCTCGACTTTGAGGACAAAGTACTTTTTATTTGGGGAGGGGGTGGTCAGCAACCGACCATAGCTGTTAGAAAAATGGAGGTTGTCTCTTTGTATTACTGTTGTGGGTGTTTTATGTATTGAGCTGTACAGCAGCTACTCTGTGAGTATTGAGGACCTAAATCTGAATTTTACTGTTAGGATCTTTAGATCACATCTTAGATATTGATATGTTGAAAGTGGCTAATCTGACGTATTAATTGGTGAACCAAGAAACTAAAAAAAATGCAATCCTATGTAGTGTGTGAGTAAGTTTTGATTGAAGTCTAACACTAGGAGTAGAAACTAGAACTTGCCTAAGTAGTCTTGTTTGAATCAGAAAATAACCGGATAGGAAAGGATCAGTAGGCCATTTTTGTTTAAAAAAAAAAAAAAACCTATCACTTGAACCCAATTTGAGCCTTAAATCAGACTTTGTTCTTACCCAACATATATCAAATCCTTGGTTCTCCGAAGGAACACGATATCACAACTCAGGCCAAAAGCCTAAGTTGAGGGTGATTGCAATCCGAGCAGAAAGAAAAAGGGAAAAAGAAGGTTCAACCAGTGAGCTGAATGTGTATAAAAAAATCAAAAAAAGAGAAAATGATAGCTACTTGGTCGGGATGAAATAAAGAAATAGAGAGAATCACTCAGAAAAGAGTATGTGAAAACGAAACTTTGGGAAACCAAGGAATTAGTCACTCAAGAAACCAAATATCCATTCCCTAGCCCCAAGCCTATGTTACAAGCAAATAAAGTCCTATAGTGATCCTATTCCGGGTGTTTGAAAGAGAAAGTGTAGAAAGAAAGGGCAAGCCTATGGTAGTTTGTTGTTAGTGTTAGAAGTTCATTGAGAGCGTGAGCGTAGTACTCAGTCCCTACCAATATGAGCGAGGGACTTCTTTGGTGTGAGGACACAATGGTTGCATTTGAAAGTGGATTGTGTGAGCTGATAATTCGCAGGTATAAGCATGATTGACTGTGAGTAATGAGATGTCATGTGTTGATCCTTACATGTTAAATTTTGAGGTTTGGGATACAAATTATACTTGAAATAGTTGCTGCGTAGTGTCATAAATCTGGAAATGAATTGAGGACTGATTGTATTTGTTTATTTTCTCATCACTTGAGGACAAGTAATGGTTCTAAGATGAGGGTGTTGATGTGCCGCGAAATCGTGGCACATTTGATGCTTAATAACTATGAACTAATACTGGAATTAAGTGATATTTTGGGACTATTTGATGGGTTTGTTAAATGTGTAGGCAGAATATGGGTTGTACAGGAAAAGAAGCAGAACTGATGTTGGCCGAAGTGAAGTTCACGGCCAACTTCACGAACCGTTAACTTCGTTACGGTCCGTGGTTGAGCTCGTGAAAGTGGGACAGAACTAGGCCTTGAGAAGATGAAGAGCAAGAATAATGAATGAAGATCACGGAGGATTATACGGGCCGTTGTTCTTACCACGAACCGTGGTACCTACCGTGAAGCTGAACCAGTATAAAAGCAAGAAAGAGTTGAAAGAAGGTTGAAACCCAAGTAAAGACCACGGGTGACTTCATGGGACGTGGTCCTCACTACGGATCGTGGTGTCTCTCATGGTACATTTTCCAGTGACCAAGTTTGAAGACCCACTCTGGGGAAGCTCCAAGGCAAGACCACGGAGTGCTTCACGGACCGTGAAGCCCTTGACGAGTCGTGGTAGTGGCCGTGACAAGGCCCGACAAGTCAGTCCTAACTTGATTAGGACTCATTTTAAACATTCTATTTTGAATTACTTTAGGTTGTTTTTTGAATTATTAGGGATTTTTGATTTATTAGGGATTATCTTACATTTCACGACGAGGAAAAGAGAAAAACTTTAGTTTTAGATTTTGGAATCAGATTATTGTCATCGTTGGGACGTTGTTCATTTCGATCTTGAGATTATCAAGTGGTTGTTGATTTACCAATTATTTTTGTAAGTAATTCTTAACATGTTTTCATTATCTATTATTGATTCTTTACATAAGAACATGAGTGGCTAAACATCACGACTGGGTGTGTGGGATCTATAATGATATTCTAGTTGCGATTCCATAAAATGAGTAAAAGGCAATCTTTGTTTACAACTTGTACTTTACAGCTTTCATTATCATTTTAGTCTATTGAGTGCACACTTTAGACAGGCCTATATTTGGTGTTTGTTCGAGAGAAAAGCATCAACTGGAAAAAAGCTAAACTAAGTTTACGAATCAGAGTTAAAGTTGGATTTCGAGAGAAGGGGTCTTTAACACCATATCAAATTAAGCGAAGTCCAATATCGATATCACTTAAGTTTGAGAGAATTAGAGTGAATATTATCTAATTAGACTGAGAAGCGTTAGATTTATTTAATTCGCAAAGAGTCTGTAAACATTGATTTACTTGACACTCAATTTACAGGAGAGCGTTATAATTGATGTCATAGTGAACACAAAACCTAGTTTTTTTAAATTAATTGAATCAACTTACAACGAGACCTTTTGTGAACCATGTAACTAAGTTTTGACTAAAAGTGCTTGCTGATAGAATGCTTTTCGATTAAACCCAATTTTACTTTCCCTGTTAATTGTTTAGGAAATAGCAACGACAATTGAGTAAACGCGATAGTGAAAATTTATCTGTAAAGAAATTCTCTATGGGATCGACCTCAACTCTGGTTGAGTTCTGTAAATTGACAATGACCATTTACACTTTATTTGTAGTGTAAGTTTGGACGTATCAAATGCGTTCTTCTCGGGCACCTATTTGCCACATGAAGGCCAGCCTACGCCTTTACCCCACTCACTCTCTCAAGCTAAGTGTTAGGATATAGGACTAGGGCTCACCCTCTCGGGCTGAACCTCATGTCGACGCACTCCTTAGGCCATTAGTCTAGTGGTCTTGGTTTCACAACCTCCCTCTCAGGCAAGCCGAAAACACATGGGTGACTTTGTATTTGCAACTACAAACCCATTAAATTAAGCCACAACCACTATGTGAAATTACCATTAAAATACAACTAGCCTTTTAGCAAGCAAGACCCAACAATAATATCAACACATATTTGCTAATTCACATCCTAAGAATGGGGGTTTTTAGCCACACATCAAGAAATACAAATTTATACCTTCAATGATGCTGAAATCAAATGGGTATAGAGAAATAAGTCTTGATTTGAGCAAACAAAAAAGAATCCAAGAGACCCACTTCCAAATTGGAAGAGATGAAACCCTTTTCTTCTTCAAGTTTCCAAAACCCTCACCAAACTCAGAGCAAAAATAAAAGTACTAAAAATTATATTAAGAATTTGATATTGTCTAATAATATATTCTCTATAACCCTCAATGAGTATTTATAGTTTTCAAAAATCTGTGTTGCGACGGATCTTTCGGTGACATTAGTCAAAATCACCGATTAACTCGGTGATTTTCCCTTTAGTGTAGTTTATCGCCTTCTTGCACCATCCTTTGACATCATCGTGCTATGGGTCATTGGGAGATATAGTACTGCTTCGCAGAATTTGTTCGTGATGCGCCGACTGGTCCCTTGTTCCGCCAACTTGATCCTTTCCTTCAGGCTCAGCACACTGGAACAAAAGGCGAAGTTAGACCATTCGGCGATTTGCCAAGTGGACTTGGCAATCCTCAGGCCTTCATTTTCTCATTCTTTTTAGCCTTTTCATTCCTTTTTGCGAAGTAGTGTCCATGCTTTCCTTCAATCTTCAAATACCTTAAACTTAAGAGTTTTCATGAGATATTGAGATAAAGTAAGCATTTGAGGACAAAATTTCTATTAAAATATAGCCTTAAATGAGTCCAATTTGTGGACTCATCAAGGATTATCGGGGTTCCTGTCCCGACATCCCTCTTTTTTTTAGAAGCTTCATAGACAAATAGTTATAGTTCTTTAGTCTTATTCATTTCAGTTGTATACGTTTAAGACTTGAATTGCCATCTTGGCTAAGTTATTATTTCTTAAATTGTTGCTTGAGTTCATTTCTTATGTTTAAGTCTTCCGTTAAGTAAGTAAGCTAGGCCAAGGGTTCGCTTAGGACCAATAATGGTTCTGGAGTGCAAGTCCCGCCTAGGGTGTAGGCTCGGGGCCTGACAAACTTAGTATCAGAGCACAGAGTTCAAGAGTCCTAGGGGGTCTATGAAGCTGTGCATGTAGAGTCCTAGTTATCAGTGTGAAGCTCGCCACATCTATAATTAGGAGGTGCAACATTTTAGGAAATTCATCACTTCTTTCATACTCTTTTTTTGCGATAGAGTTTATATCTATACAGTTTCTTTCTAACTCATCCTTACGTGTAACTGATAGTGAGCTAGCCTATGGTTGAGAGTGCCTTCATGAGGCGTTTCTTTCCTCGTGAGCTAACAGAAGTAAACAGATGGTTGCTGACATGAGGAGTAGGATGAGTTTATTCATTGTTGGGTTGACTCGTCTGTCAAGTAATAAGGAAGCCATGCGAATAGGTTACATGGGCATATCAAGGCTGATGATCCATGTGCAACAAGTTGAGGAGAACCAACTGAGGGATAGAGAAGAGTTTAAGAAAAAAATAGCTAAGACATTAGGGAATGAGTCCGAGCAACAAAAGAGTAATGCGAACCTGTCTTGTTTCCAACATAAGCAGAAAGGACCTGCTCCATCATCTGCTAGTGCACCTGCTCCATCATCTGCTAGTGCACCTGCACCAAGGAACAAAAATGAGTACAATAGTTAGATTTCTCAGATGTTCAGAGCTAGACCTACGCATTCGCAAGGTAGTAAGGCAAAAGGGGGTACTATGACTCCTGCATGTGCTAAGTGTGGTAGGAACCACTTAGGGGTGTGTTGTGATGGCTCCACTAGTTGCTTCAAGTGTGGCCAGAATGGTCATTTTATGAGAGAGTGTCCTAAGAGAAGACAGAGTAATGGTAATGGGGGCAATAGAGCCCAGTCTTCTTCAGTTGCTCCACTATATAGAGCTGCATCTAGATGAGCTACTTCAGGGGTAGGCAAAAAAGGAGACTGTCTTTATGCTATCACTAGTCGCCGAGAGGAAAGGATTCGCCATATATTGTCACTGGTATAATCCAAGTCTTTAACTCTAATGTTTATGCTTTGCTAGACCCAGGAGCGAGTTTATCCTTTGTAACTCCTTATGTTGCGATGAATTTTGATGTTATTCCTGAGTAACTTAGTGAACCATTCAATGTTTCTACACCTGTCAGTGAGTGTATTCTAGCAGATAGAGTCTATCGTGATTGTCTCGTATCCATCAATCACAACAATACCATGGCCGATCTAGTTGAGTTAGACATGGTAAATTTTGATGTCTTTCTTGGTATGGACTGGCTTCATACCTGTTATGCCTCAGTTGATCGTAGAACTCGAGTTGTCAAGTTTCAGTTTCCAAATGAGTCTGTCTTAGAGTGGAAAAGCAGTTCAGCAATGCCTAAGGGTCGTTTTATTTCATACCTTAAGGCGAGAAAGTTAGTTTCCAAGGTTTGTGTCTATCACTTAGTCCGAGTTAATGACTCTAGTGTTGAGATACATCCCATTTAGTCAGTTCCAATAGTAAAAGAGTTTCCAGAAGTCTTTCTTGATGATCTTCCTGGAGTCCCTCGTGAGAGAGAAATAGACTTCTGTATAGATATTCTTCCAAATAGTCGTCCTATCTCTATTTTGCCATATAAAATGGCACCAGCAGAGTTGAAAGAGCTTAAAGAGTAGTTGAAAGATCTCCTTAATAAGGGTTTTATTCGACCAAGTGTCTCACCTTGGGGTGCTCCAGTCTTATTTGTGAGAAAGAAAGATGGTTCCCTTAGGATGTGTATAGATTACCGTCAGTTGAACAAGGTTACCATCAAGAACAAGTATCCTCTTCTAAGAATTGATGATCTTTTCTATCAGCTTTAGGGTGCTTCTTGTTTTTCTAAGATAGACCTCAGATTTGTCTACCATCAACTGAAAGTAAGGGAGTGTGATAGTCCCAAGACAACATTCAAGACCCGTTATGGTCATTATGAGTTTCTGGTCATGTCGTTCGGTTTAACTAATGCACTTGCAGCATTCATGGACCTTATGAATAGAGTATTTAATCTTTGTTTAGATATGTTTGTTATCATTTTCATTGATGACATTCTAATCTATTCGAGGAATGAGGAAGATCATGCTAGCCATCACAGAATAGTTCTTCAGACTTTGAAAGATAAGGAGTTATATGTTAAGTTCTCTAAATGTGATTTTTGGCTTGAGTCTATGGCATTCTTGGGCCACATAGTTTCTGGTGATGGAATTAGAGTTGATACCCAGAAAATAGAGGCAGTGCATAATTGGGCTTAGACCCACATCTCCAACTGTTATTAAGAGTTTCTTGGGTTTGGTTGGCTATTATAGAAGGTTCGTAGAGGGGTTCTCGTCTAATTCATCCCCTTTGACCAAGTTCACTCATAAAGTAGTAAAGTTTCAATGGTCTGAATCTTGTGAGAAAAGCTTTCAGGAATTGAAAAAGAGGTTGACTACAGCCCCAGTATTGACCTTACCATAAGGTACGCAAGGCTTTGTTGTCTATTGTGATGCGTCTAGAGTTGGTTTGGGTTGTGTATTAATGCAGAATGGTAAAGTTATAGCTTATGCTCAAGACAGTTGAAAGTTCATGAGAATAATTACCCAACCCATGACTTAGAATTGGCTTTTGTAGTATTTTCTTTGAAGATATGGCGTCATTATTTGTATGGTGTTCATGTTGATGTATTCACTGATCACAAGAGTCTTCAGTATGTGTTTAGTCAGAAAGAGCTTAATTTCAGACAAACGAGGTGGTTAGTGTTACTCAAGAATTATGACACGAGTATTCTTTATCACCTAGGTAAGGCTAATGTTGTTGATGATGCCTTGAGCTGGTTGTTTATGGGTAGTACCGCCCATGTTAAGGAAGAAAAAAGGGAGTTAACGAGAGATGTGCATAGACTTGCACGCTTGGGAGTCCGACTAATGGATTCCACAAAAGGAGGAGTAGTGGTGATAAATGGGGCTGAATCATCATTAGTGTCAGAGGTAAAAGAGAAGCAAGACCAAGATCCTATTTTGCTTGAATTGAAGGCAAATGTTCATAAGCAAAAAGTCATGGCTTTTGAACAAGGGGGAGATGGTGTATTGAGGTATCAAGGTATGTGTACCAAGGGTGGATGAACTCTAAAAGAGTATCATGGAGGAAGCTCATAGCTCCATATATTCCATTCATCCGGGTTCCACAAAGATGTATCGCGATTTAAGAGAAGTCTATTGGTGGAGTAGAATGAAGAAGGGCATTGCAGAATTTGTTGCCAAGTGTCTGAATTGCCAACAAGTGAAGGTAGAGCATCAAAGGCCTAGTGGTTTGGCTCAGAATATAGAGATTCCAAAATGGAAGTGAGAGATGATTAAAATGGACTTCATCACAGGTTTACCAAGGTCTCGCAGGCAACATGATTCTATTTGGGTGATTGTCGATAGAATGACAAAATCAGCCCACTTTTTGCCGGTAAAGACTACCATTCAGCAGAGGACTATGCCAAGTTGTATCTTCAAGAAGTGGTTAGACTTCATGGAGTTTCGATCTCCATTATTTCAGAAAAAGGTGCGCAATTTACTGCACAGTTTTGGAAGTCATTCCAAAAAGGCTTGGGTTCAAAGGTGAATTTAAGTACTTCCTTTCATCCTCAGACAGATGGGCAAGCAAAGCGCACTATTCAGACCTTAGAGGATATGTTGAGGGCTTGTGTGATTCATTTCAAAGGTAATTGGGATGATCACCTACGTCTCACCGAGTTTGCTTACAACAATAGTTACCACTCTAGCATCCAAATGGCTCCTTATGAAGCTCTTTATGGGAGAAGATGTAGATCTCCTATTGGATGGTTTGAAGCTAGTGAAGCGGGGTTGATAGGACCAGATATAGTTCATCAAGATATGGAGAAGGTGTATATGATTTAAGAGAGGTTGAAAACAGTGCAGAGTCGTCAGAAATTCTACACTGATGTTAGAAGAATAGAATTGAAGTTCGAAATATATGATTGGGTATATCTTAAAGTTTCACCCATGAAGGGTTTTATGAGGTTTGGTAAGAAGGGGAAGCTTAGTCCCCGGTATATTGGCCCTTATAGAATATCAAAAAGGGAAGGTAATGTAGATTATGCGTTGGAGCTACCACAAGAGTTAGTCACGGTCCATCTGGTATTTCACATCTCCATGTTGAGGAAGTGCATGGGTGATCCTTCATTGGTCATACGAACTGAAGATATTGGGATCAAGGATAGTTTATCTTATGAAGAGATTCCGGTTCAGATTCTAGATAGCCAAGTTCGCAAGTTGAGAACAAAAGAGGTAGCATGAGTCAAAGTCCTTTAGAAGAACCAATATGTTGAGGAAGCTACATGGGAAGCTGAGGAAGATATGAAAAACAGATATCCATATCTCTTCGAATCCGGAGAAGTTCCAGATGAAGGTACTAATTCTCTTCTTAGTACTCTTTAATTTATAAGTTGGCATGTTGTAATTGCATTGCTTGTTGGGTGTTTGAGTTGAATGTTAGATGTTACACCCTTAGCCTAGTAAGAGTAATCTCATTCGAGGAAGAATGTTCCCAAGGGGGAGATATTGTAACATCTCGCTATTCGAAAGAACTAGAAAGAAGTTAAAAATTGGAAATGATAAATTTTGGAAAGGATATAAAAATCTGGAAATTTGTTAAGTGTGTTAAGATTGGATTTTTTGTCAACTTCAAATGACAATAACTCCTAGCTCAGGATGATTTAGGTGTGCTTCTAGGTATCGTACAAAATATCTTTGAATAATCTTTCCAACACAGCCGAGTTTGCACGATTCCGAGTTTGTATGAGTGAGTTATGCCCATTGGATGTTTGGTTGTTCAAATACGGAAAGCCCAATCCAGATTTTGGAAGGGTATTTTAGTATTTTCCTTTCCCAATTGTTTGAATTCGTTTATAGGATTTTAATTGGGGTAAAATCAGATTTTAGTCATTTTAGAAAAGTTGAAGTTCACGCTAGGGCTTTGAGAAAAGAGAAAAATGGAGAAAGGAGAAGAAAGTTCAAGATTCATCGATTTCTTGGAAATTTGCATGTGGATTTCGTCAAGGGGTGATCCCTACGATGTATGTGAGATCACATAGCATTGGGTTAGTTCACCCACGCGCCAATCATGATTCAATTCAGCAAAGTTATACTGATTAGAAAGTAAATCCTATGAGTTCTTGATGAAATAATTTTTGAAATCTTGTGGGTTCTTGTTGTTGAAGTTTCTTGCAATTGAGTCATGAATTTAGGTGTGAATTCGAGTCGAATCTTTCATATATTGAGGTTTTAGTTGATTCTAAGTGTTTGGTAAAAGAACCAAGTGAAATTAGAGGGTATAGAGATGAAAAATGAGGAAAAAAAGTCGGGGAGTACCTAGGGAGGGTCCTGGGGCGTCCCCCCTCTCAGTGCCCCAAGAAAGGGTCTTTGAATTTTGACCTCTGGGACACCGCGCCAGCCAGAGCGCCCCAAGTCACTCGCTGAATTTTGAGGGTTGACGCCT
This sequence comes from Solanum acaule, assembly GCA_036250505.1. Lineage (NCBI taxonomy): Eukaryota > Viridiplantae > Streptophyta > Magnoliopsida > Solanales > Solanaceae > Solanum > Solanum acaule. The sequence continues at coordinate 37,068 of JAJOOR010010334.1, read as the reverse complement.
CGTGCCTCTCAGAACGCTAGGGATGCTAGTTCTTCCAACTCTTCCCCCATCTTTTCATACTAGTTCCTTAGTAATGTACCTATGTTTTCTAGTTGATTCCAACAGACTTAGGTACATCTAAACATCGTGAAAACATCCATAAACATGGGATCACGAACCTTGAATCTGTACTTCAATTCAAGGAAAGTTAAGAGTCAAGTCTAGAAGTTAAGAAGCAAGTCAAGAGAAGTTTTTAAAGTTTTCAAAAGTCTTTGACAAACATTTTAACTTTGTTTTAAGACTTAAAGTTCAAGTTAAGCAACGAGTAAAGATTTGAAGTTCATTTCTTCAAAGAAGTATATGGGGACTATGTATTCCCAAAGAATTTAAATTTTTTTCACATTTGAGCAAGAAAGGGAACATCGATTCCAAGAGAGTTTTTAAGCTAAGTTTTGAGTAATTATCTCAAACCAAAGAAAGAAGTTTTGTTTTAAAACAAATGAGCTAAGCATATTTTTGGGAGTAGTATTGAGCACCGATATGGGGATGCGGGTTCATATTAACTCAAGTCTCCATAAACCATGTAGCCATCATGGATAGTAAAGGGTCATACTTTTTAGATGATTCCTTAATTGCTTTTTAACATAGACTAGTGGATCTACTTAGTTAAGGCGTTTTATATGACGACAAAGTATAGGAAAATTCAAGTAGCGTGGGAAAGACTCTTTATCACCACTTAGGCTCATAGTAGTGGTTGTCGGCTAGAGAATCTCCCACAGAAACTATATTACTTTATTATACATGTACAGTTGAGTTTGTTATTGCATTTCTTTAACGAAATAAGTTGCTTTCTACTATTTTAAAAAGCTTTATGTATATTGCATGTGATTTATTGCTTTATATTGAGTTAAGTTATTCAGGAGTTGAGTAAAGCCAAGGTAAGTGTTCCTTTTAGATTCTTTTCAAGCCTATGTTATGTTTAGCATTCCAACTCGCATACTCGTACATTCAATCTACTGATGCCAGTTGGCCTGCATCATCTTATGATGCAGACACATGTAACCAAGATCAGCATCCAGTGCCTCGTTGATCAGGTTGAGCACTCAGAGTCAATTAGTTAGCCTCTATGCTTTCCAGAGGGCTCCTTTTTCATTGCTTTCTAGTTTTCAGTTGTTAGGATGATTTGGGGTCCTGTCCTGACATCCCTCTTTGTTTTAGAGGCTTCATAGATAGATAGTTATAGTTCTTTAGTCTTATTCATTTCAGTTGTATACTTTTAAGACTTGTGTCGCCATCTTGGCTAAGTTAATATTTCTTAAATTATTGCATGAGTTCATTTCTTATGTTTAAGTCTTCTGCTGAGTAAGTAAGCCATGCGAAGCGTTAGCTTGGGACCAACAATGGTTCTCGAGTTCCAGTTCTGCCCTGGGTGTAGGCTCGGGGACTGACAAAAAACCCCTTTTGATGATGACAAACATAGAAAGTATAACTATGCAAGTGTATCCATCTACTCACCCCATTCACTAGATAGCTTATTAGAGAAACAAGTTTTAACGTACTTAGTTATTTAATAATTCGAAACAAATATATCTCCTGCTATTTGTGTGACATAATTCAGACGTCTAACATAAGTAAGGTTGATTACTTTTTCAGTTATTCAAGAGATAGGTATTGTATCTACCGAATCAATCAAATAAATCTATAAAAATGAAAATTATAAATATATATGTGGTAGTTTTTTATCTTTAATATGTGTATGCATAAATATATATATGTGGTATTTTTTAATTAGTTTTAATTTCTGTTATATCTTTATCGGTTTTTCATCAAAATTTTCCCGTTTAGTTTCACGCCTGAATGACCGTGTAAGATTGTGTAGTTGTTATAGTTTACTAGCTGTCGAACAAAGATAACCTAAATTTTCACCCAAACATAAAAGTAACATATGTAACTTTTATGCTCTGCTGAAAAGATAGGCCATTGATAGCTAATAAACCGTGATAGTTACACACTCTACGCGATCAATCAGGCGTGAAACTGATTGAACCACAAATCGGGGGACTTCTTGGTTTTCCAGGTGATGTAGCAGCTGTTTTACTCTCTTTCTATAACTGAATTTATATCAGTTGCTTGAAGTAGCTCAATCACAGTAGTTTCTTCTGGGTAAATCCTTTCTCTTTTTATTACTTTGCCTCGTTGGCAAAGATTCAGCGATCTCGGTGATTTAATTCTGCCTATCTGTCCTGTTGGCGATAAAAACAGGTTAGCTTAGATTTGTACGAAGCTGACAACACAAGATTTTTTACCTACGAGATAGTAAGTGAATCATTTTTAAGAAAATACACATTTCTTTTATCAGTTACATTTTTATGGTAACTTTATGGTAGGTTTTTTCACACACTTATACTTAATTACTAACACATTTTTCTTTGACAATAGTGTTTGTGGGATGATCAAAATATACTGAAACATGAAAGAACATAATCACCTGTTGTCATTTCATCTAATTTCAAATCTAATGTCAAATAAATTTTGACATAACAATATGGCCAAGATGTAAACTTCTCTTATGACTGTAGATGTGTCCATTATGCCTCATTATGTATCTTGTTTGTATTTTGGCACATATACGATATGATATTGGTTATTCCTATGATGATTTTAATATATTGAAATATTATTTACAACTCCCATGATAATATTTATTAGTTCTTATTTGCTTCAATTGTAGATGCAAGTATATGACATTCTATACTTGGCCTTAATGTTTTACAACCAAAGAATGATTTAGCCAAACAAGGTTTACTTGGTGCTATAGATAAAGTGATTTGTCTACTTATTATTATTTGAGTGTTTATAGATTTATACTAGATATCATGATTCAATCTATTATATGTGTAAAATGTCTATCCCCCCCCCCCCTTGTTAGCTTTATATGACATATCAAGAATATAATGTGTCTATTCTTGACAATGCAAAGGTTGTTTAGAGAATTTTCAAAAGGGAGATGGACAATCAAGATGAAACTTAATTAGTTTCCTAGAGAGTTTTGCATTATTTATTTTTGACATCTTAATATGTCTTGGTCCACCCTTTCATCAGTTTCTTTTTCTAAATTTAAATTTCTAGTTGATATTTTCATAAACTTTGTAGGATTAGGAGTTGTTGCAGAATCATATGGTTCTCTCTTTCTTTACAATAAATTGATGAATGTTGCATATGAATTATGATAATGTGTGATACACTTGGTTTCTTAACTTATTTTAAAGTAGTTGTTTTAAATGCATAGTTGATTTTAACAGATATTTGCAATTAGAAATAAAATTATTACAACTTAGTAACAACACTAATACAACTAAAATAATGAAAGAAAGAACAATCTAGATCACTTGTTCTTCATTCTTCTCTCCTTTGAAATTGTTGTGAAAGAACTTTGCTTGGAAACTTGTTTCTGCGATTTTCAATAGCTGAGCATTATGTGCAATTGATTGCTTTATTTTCCTAATATGCAACCTTTTAAATTTAAAACCCCCTTTTGATGATGACAAACAAAGAAAGTATAAATATGCAAGTGTATCCATCTACTCACTCCATTCACAAGATAGCTTATTTGAGAAATAGGTTTTGACCCACTTAGTTATTTAATATTTCAAAACAAATATATATCCTGCTATTTGTGTGACATAATAAAGACGTCGAACATAAGTAAGGTTGATTACTTTTTCAGTTATTTTAGAGATGGGTATTGTATCTACCGATTCAATCAAATAAAGATATAAAAATGAAAATTATTTCTTGAATGATCATTCAGATCTTACTTTAGTACTTATCAAACTTTTAGTGTGTGGATCTTAAAGAAATATACTTAACAAAGGTACTTTCATATGTGTGAAGCTTAATTTTTAGTGAACTACAATGTTGTCTCTAGTAATAAACAATTACACTATCCAAAACTCTAAGGTATGGTTGTAAATTTATTTTTTTAGCTTTAATTTGTGTTATGTATAAATATATATGTGGTAGCTTTTTTATCTTTAATATTCGTATGTATATACATATGTGGTTTTTTCAATTAGCTTTAATTTATGTTGTTTCTTTATCAGTTTTTTCCATCAAAATTTGCTCGATTAGTTTCACGCCTGAATGACCGTGTAAAAATATGTAACAGTTACGATTTACTAGCTGTCGAACAAGGATAACCTAAATTTTCACCCAAACATAAAAGCAACATATGTAAATTTTATGCTCTGGTGAAAAGATAGGCCATCGATAGCTAATTAAACCTGATAGTTACACACTCTACACGATCAATCCGACGTGAAACTGATCGAACAACCAAGTAGGGTACTTCTTTGTTTTCTAAGTGATGTAGTAGTTGTTTTACTCTCTTTCTATAACTGAATTTATATTAGTTGCTTGAAGTAGCTCAATCATGGTAGTTTCTTCTGGGTAAATTCTTTCTCTTTTTATTACTTTGCCTCGTTGGCCAAGATTCATCGATCCCGGCGACTTACTTCTGCCTATCTGTACAGTTGGCGATAAAAATAGGTTAGCTCAGATTTGTATGAAGATGACAACACAAGATTTTTTACCTACCAGACAGTAAGTGAATCATTTTTAAAATAAAGCTAGTATACATGAAGAAAATACACATTTCTTTTATCAGCTACATTTTTATGTAAACTTTATGGTCGGTTTTTTCACACACTTGTTCTAAATTACTAACACATTTTTCTTTGACAATACTGTTGTGGGATGATCCAAATATACTGAAACATGAAAGAACATAATCACCTATTGTCATTTCATCCATATTAGTTGCTTGTGCTTGGCTGAAATTTTATTTGTTTTCCAGTTTGTATATCTTTTTTTTCTATCATTTAATATCAACCTTCTTTATGCATGTGCAGGAAGTACCAGAATACTGGCGAAAATATTTACCAAAGATGAAAAAGCTCGGAAGGTGGGTTATTTTTCTCTAAAGATCAGGTAAAAGAATGTGGTCTATCTATTATCATTGCAGATAAGGTTTTGATGTTTTGACATGTGGATAGGAAAATGTTCTGGACGCTTATGGCATGAATGTAGGAAATGGTTGTGTTTTTCAACTTGTCCATCACTGGGGACGTATATTTGTTGTATACAAAATCTAAAACTCTAGAACGAAGACAAAAAAACTACTTGTATGCTAGTTTCTCATTAATGGTTTTTGATAATTATTTAATTGTTTCCTTGTTGGGTCATATATTTTGTACTATCATTTTGAAGCTGCAACTGTTACGCTATTACGCTATTACTCCTCACAAATTATCATTTCATCATAGACAAAATTGGGATTTTCCATCAAAATTAAGACCAGTTCAGTATCATGGTAACCTACTAAGAAATTTTCGCAACTCAATCATTTACATGTATGATATTTTTAAACAAAATCTTTTTGTGTGTATTTACATGTTTGTTTAACTTTATTTTCCGAGGCCCAATTTCAAGAAAGCATGAATTGCTTTTTAGGGTTTATGATTTTTTTTCCTTCTAGAACTCACATATGCATAAGAATCCAATCCTATAAAGAGATAATAAAAACACATTATTTAGACTCTTCTGAATGATAAGCGTTAGGATCAAGAGCTTACGATCATGCCAAAAAGCCAATAGCAAGTGCGAAACTTTATTTCTTAACTAATCCCACCTAGAAAATGCTTTGTTCGACCAGCCATGACTTTATCTTGGGCCGCCCATATGGCTTGATGTTGATATTATCTAACAATCCCCCTCCCAACACCTTCCTTATTCAACATGTTGCTCTTGGAAATCAAATCAATGACTTTGACTCTGATAGCACTTGTTAAGATCAAATGTTTATCATCATGGCAAAAGTCATAATAGATTGTATATGAGGGCATAACTTTATTACTTAACTAAGTACACCAAGCAACTGCCATGTTCGGTCATGACTCTGGCCCAGACCATCCCAATCCCCTTATGGGCCTTGCCATAGGCACGATGTTGGTGTGACCAAACAATAAAAGAAGCAACAATATATCTAAAATACCCTATATTCTAAAAATGAACTAGCACCCTTGAATTTTCCATCTCTCACACTTTACCTATAACGGTGGTATACCTGCAACCATAGGTAAGAGAAAAAAGACCACAAATATACAATCTGACAATGATCTTCATTAGTCATGTCTTACCATCTCTCTGTTCGCTGTAAATGATTTTACAAATGTAGCTAGAGGTGATGCAACTATTGTTAATCATGCATCCACCATATATGTTGTATATTTTCCTTCTTTATTTTCGAATCTCAGTCATTGTAGATAATGTATGTTGTGATCCACGATGACTTGATATGGGCCTATGGCCTAGACGTGGCAAATATGACCGATCCAATTTATATTATTATGCCAAGTAAAATGTTGGAGAGTTTTATATGGGATCCAGCCCAATTAGCTATTGTTAAAAAGGTCTAGGGATTAGAAAGAACATTTACGCAAATTATGTCGAAGCCTTGACTTTCAATTATCTCTCATCCCTTTTCTCTGTTCTAGTATCTCATCCCCTTCTAGTTACCTTCTTCTATGTTAATCTATCCATAATTAGTGTGTTATTACTTTCTTGTGTATATTATATCGTTGTAACTTGTATTCAATGATAACAATATATATCAGTGTTTGTATTGGAAATCAGGTTTGTTTCATTGGTGCTTTCATCCAGAGGTCTTCAATGGAGGACCAAATATTTCAAACTATCAACGGTTCAATTAAGGTTGTGAAGGATTCATGGTCAAAGGATATTGCTAAGATTCAATGTATGTCGTCCATGGAAGTAGATTCTGTGAAAATACCCAGATTCAACAGTGATGACCCTGCGACATGGGTTATTCAAGTAGAACAATATTTCACTCACTACAACATTTTTTCAGATCAAAAATTGTCATTGGCTTCTTTATATTTGGATGGCAACGCTTTGAATTGGTATTGCTGGTTATTTTGAAACAAGCAACTTGCGGATTGGGACCATTTTGTAGCAAAATTGTTCATTCGGTTCCGAACTCGAAGTCAAGAAGCACTTGACAGGCGTTTAGCCTTTCTCCGTCAACTTACCACAATAAACTATTTTCCGAAAGGAACTACAACTATTCCTTCATGGAATACCATAGCCAACTCTCCCTCGCCTCAAAACTGGAATGTAGGCTATGACTATAACAACCAAACCTTTGCCCACAAGGTGTTTGGGGAAAAGTCGGATAAGAAAACAGAAGATGTTGTGAATGTTGAAGCAATGCTTCAAACACCGGATTCTACGAAGAGGATCCCCTGCCTCTTGTTCTGATAATGACATATACAAATGTCCGAGGAGGCATATCATTGCAGATCACAAAAATAGGTGCTGAAGTTACAGTAAACAAGGGCAAAAGTTGTTTGGTATTTATTCTCATAAAGCCCGACAACAATTGGTTGGAAATAAAGTGGTCGACTTACTCGGGGAAAGAAGTGACCTGATTTTGGATGGAACCAGATTGATGCACAAGAACATATTTAAAAAATTTCCATTTGATCCCAGTGAGTCTATTCCTCCCTTCATTATGTTCAAGAGTGTGGATATACATTTGGATATATCGCATTACTTGTCGATTGAACTGTATTCTAGTGTAATTGTTCTTGATGGTACTACAAAAGGTGGAAAATTGTTAGATGAAATGTCAGTAGCAAAGTAGGTAGACAAACTGGTCAACCTTGGCTACCACGACCACTTCCAAAACCATCTTTCAAAGCTTTACTATTGGAATTTCCTAGCCCAACTTGAGCAATCTGTTGAAATGGCAAATGAATTCGACTTTGAGGGGATTGTTATAATTTGTGTTGTTGATTCCAAGATAAATGCTTGTCTTGTCACTGCAAATGTCAATAGTGAAATGCAGCCTGCTACACTTGCCGCCATGTCACCAAAGTGGAAAGTGTTGAAATTAAGAAGTAATTATAAGTTGAAGCTTCATGTTGTGCACCCTATTGGTTACACATTCTATGGTGTCATTGAGATGGTAGAGTTGGTTGTACGGCATATATTACATCTAGGCTTAGTGGCAATGCAGAGATTTGGTGGAGAGCGAGCTTCGAACGTAGTTCATCAGTATTTCAAGGAGGATAATTTTAGCCTCGATGGGTCCAATCATGTGAAGCAGTATTTCCTCTATCATATTTCAAGTGCTTCTGGAGCTTCTTCTGATCCTAGTAGTACTCTTGATGCTATTCTTGTGATCAACGTTCAGAAGCTATGCAAGAATAATGGAGTCAATTCTGGAATCATCAAAGTTGCCAACCAAATCACTATATTGTTCCTAATGGCTTTCACCTGTAGCAGCCAAGGAATTAATAATACTCCAAGTTACCAGATGAAGTTTCTTGATATGAACCTTGAAGACAAGGTTCTTTTCGTGGGTGGAAGTATTGTTGTGATCCACGATGACTTCATAAGGGCATATGGCCTAAACGCGGCAAATATGACTGATCCAATTGATATTATTGAGCCAAGTAAAATGTTGGAGATTTTTTATGGGATCCAAGCCCAATTAGATATTGTTAAAAAGTTATAGGGATTAGAAAGAACGGTTATGCAAATTATGTTGAAGCCTTGACTTTCAGTTATCTCTCATCCCCTTTCTGTGTTCTAGTATATCATCCTCTTTCTCTGTTCTAGTATCTCATCCCCTTCTAGTTACCTTCTTCTATGTTAATCTATCTTTAATTAGTATGTTATTACTTTCTTGTGTGTTTATATCGTTGTAACTTGTATTCAGCGATAACAATATAAATCAGGTTTGTTTCAATGTACTTGTGGTAACTAGTACATCTATGTATAACAATGTTAATAAATCCACACACACTTTACCATTGTTTAACTAACTAAACTTTAGGACTCCAGCTATAGGCTCAATTTTATAAAAATACATCATTATTTTGAGTGTATCACATAGAATTATCATAGTCATACTAATATTGACTTAATTTGAAAGGATTGATCAACATTACCTAAACCCTTAATTAGGTTTAAAAATGTAGGGGTTTAGGCTTAGCTGGGGTGGGAAAGGACTGAATACCCTTCTTAAGACTACTGGATTGATTCTACGACCTATGGTTCATAGAAGTTTCTATGATTTGTACTCGCCAACCGTAGGTCAAGTACTATGACTCAGCTTCTGAAACACTTTCCACGGGACCCTTCCTACGAATCGTGGGATTTTCTAAGGTCGGTAGGACCCTCTCATAGGATCCGAAAGTTCCTCAATTTTTTTCAAAGTCTAGAATCCTTCGATGGACACTTTCTTCGGCCCATAAACGCTTCTACGCTCTGTCCTATTGCAACATAGAAACTTAACAGAGACAGGAAATTTTTTCAAAATTTAGGCCCCTTTCTACGATTTCTTTCTACGGATCGTGGAACTAACACCAGGTTACTTTCTACAACATTTTCCTTTCCAACCCAAGTCCCAAGTTTCGAGGTGTTACATAATAGAAGTGTTACTGCGGGAGTGCTCAAATATCTTTTTCATAAACATATCTTTACTTTTATGCATAATACTTTAAACATGAGACAACTTACTCGAAATCATGCATAACCAGGAAATACTCAAAATTAGCTTTTATAATAAATAATGTTGACACAATCTTGGAGAATCATAATCATATAATAAACATGTATTTCATAGTAATTCATTGATATTCATGAGAGATCTTTCATAAAAACTCTAAGTTCTGCATTAAAATCATAGCATGAAGAAGATTGGGTAAAACCCTAGATTTAAGCATATTTAATTATATAATCAAAATACTTTAGGCATGAGAGCGAAAGAAATACTCTCATTGAAGTCTTACATACCTTAATGGTGAATTTTCACAACCCAAAAGTCAAGGTCATGATGACACACACCCCAAGAACCCCAAAACGGTGTGTAAGCTAAAAGAATCACACATACGAGACTCCAGAAGGGAAGTCAGGCCACAAATGATAGAAATATAACAAGGAATATCCCAAAACATGGTAGCATATGTATAAAGAACATCTAATACATTTCTAGAATCTAAACTTCATCTCAAGTCTTTGAAAATTAAGTTAAAGACCTTAAACGATAGATGGAGACTAATGGCTATCCGGAGAGAAAGATCTCACCGGAACTCTGAAAGAGAGAACTCCGCTAGATCCAATCAACTGCTACGAGGCTCACCCTTATTAGGATCTGCATCAAAGGGATAACCGAAGAAGGGGGTTAGTACAATCCAGATATACTCAATAGGTTGGATCAACTGAGTATAAGTAACTAAAAAGACTTAAGAAAAAAACTATGAACACTTCCACCTACATTCATGTCACGACCCAAAGTGTACCCTACGTGTAACATGGCATATAGAACCCTAAGAAACCCTACACAAGCCACTTAGCATACATCAAACAAGACACTAGAATTTAAAGAGTTCAAATGATAGCATTTTATACAAAAGAGTTTTTGGCAAAAGGGAAAGTCTAACATAAGTCTCAAAGTCATCTAATACATCATAAGGAAAGTGATTGGGACGTAACCCATACAAAGTTTGAAATAAAATGACATAAAGCAATAGAAGGTATCTTGGTCCTCGAAACATGAGGACTCACCGATATTCAAATGTCTATGAAATCAACTAGCCATGAGTATGGGAGGTAGGAGCGTTAGACCCTACATTAGTGAAATAATATAGGAACAAGTATGAATTAGTACATGAAATGTACTAAGTATGAGGCAATAATTAAAATAATACTATAATCATATCATATATATATATATATATATATATATATATATATAAAAGAGAACCTTAGGCCCACCTACGTGGCGCCACCACAAATCCAAATTTCCTTTTAATCTATTTATTTACAATCATATCATATATCATATCATATATATATATATATATATAAGAGAACCTTAGGCCCGCCTACGTGGCGCCACCACAAACCATAATTTCCTTTTAATATATTTATTTACGAAACTAGCCTTCCCCTTCCATGAAAAGTTGTGAAATTAATGAAAAGTTGTGTCTTTTATAAAAAGTTGCGACTTTTATGAAAAGTTGTGAATTTTGTGAAAAGTTGTGACTTTTATGAAAAGTTGCGACTTTAATAAAGAGTTGCGACTTTTATAAAAAGTTGCGACTTTTATGAGACCTTTCTGAAGGGTTGCAACTTTTCTAAATAGTTGTAACCTTTCGATAAGAGACAATAAACATTTGTTCACACTACCCTTTGTTTTCTATAAATAAAGGCATTTCCTCTCATTTTAAAACAACGAAAATTCTGAACCTCCTTTTCTTCTTCTTCTTCTTCTTCTTCTTCTTTAAATATTTGTGTACTTTACCCCTGTTGAGTCGCTCACTGACACAATTGCTTATGATACAGATCCTGGTATGTATTTTAACAGTCGTTAATTTATGCTTATGTTGTTAAGGTTAAATGATAAGATATAATAATTTTCATTTTCCTTTACATTATTTATGTTTGTTATTACGTAATCTTGTATGTCAGATAATATAGTGATTATTATTAATGACTGATGGGTTTTAAGTATTATTTTATAAATTCAATGATATTAAATTCCCGCGCGAAGCGCGGGTAATTTTACTAGTATATTTATATAAAAGAGAACCCTAGACCCGCCTACTTGACGCCACCCAAAACCTGAATTTCCTTTTAATTTATTTATTTCCAGTACTAGCCTTCCCTTTTGATGAAAAGTTGTGGCTTCTATGAAAAATTGTGACTTTTATGAAAATATGTGACTTTTATGAAAGGTTGTGACCTTTCCGAAGGGTTGTAACTTTTCGAAAGAATTGTGACCTTTCCATATAAGGCATAATAAGGATTTGTTCACATTATCCTTTGTTGTCTATAAATAGAGGGATTTCCTACCACTATTATTTGTAGGTGTGTTTCCGCTCTAGGATAGTCGAATTCAAATACATTAATTAAGCTTCTTATAAAGTTTGTTTCATTCCTCAAAGTTTTCTTCCTCCTATTTCATGTAGCTTATTCTTTACTTTAAGTCATAGCGATTCATGTAATTATGGCAATTTCTTTTTTCTATTTTTGTGACTTATTTTTAAACTCTGTTAAAAATTTCAGCAAAGATGAATGAAAATTGATCTTCTCTTTTGTCCCTTTCTACAGGTTTCTTCGTATAAACAAAAAAAATGGAATTTGACTGTAATGCAACATTATTATTCTTGCATCTCTCATTCCACAACTCATTACATTGTTTAAATGGTTGAATTCATTACATTTGGCTCTTTAGTAAACAAAAAATTTATTTCTACAAACTATTATTTGTAAGTTTTTTTTTTTTCCATAGGGGAGTTGAATTCAAATAAATTAATAAAACTTCTTATGAAGTGTGTTTCATTCCTCAAAATTTTCTTCCTCGTATTTCATAAAACTTAATATTTTTCTGTAAGTCATAGTGATTCATGTATCTATTGCTATTTTTATTTGCTATTTTGGTGACTTTTATTAAACTTTGTTAAAAATTCCAGTAAGGATGGTCGAAAATTTATCTTATCTTTTGTCCCTTTCTACTGGTTTTTTAATAAACTTTTTGGGAAAGTTGCTTGTGAGTTGTACTATATTTGATAGCACACAACACCAAATATGTGATAACTGATACGGAACCAAAGATGAAGTTTGTTAAAAGAACCAAACTAATTTCTCTCTTGCTTGCCACAGTTAGTATATTATTTTGATTGTTTTTTCTTAGGTACAAACAATTCGTATGTCATTGCACTCTTCCTAGAATATTAGTATAGACACAATTAGTGCACTTCTTTTATCGCAAGTAAGTAATTTGTCACATTTCTTCGTCTCTTCTTTTTGGGCATAGTAAGAGATCAAGTTTTCTTGAAACAAACAAATGTCCAAAATAGACTAACAAAAAAACAAATTATCGACAATAGATATGCACATTAACAAAGAGTTCTAGAGCCTTTACCAATATAAATTACTTTTCATTGGATTCAATATTGCTATAATCTTTAGGAACATTTATACAGAGTATCGACTGCCTCTGAAAATACATATTTACCGATAATTAAGCTATTAATTGTTGTTAAATATCATTTTTACTGTAGTGATAACTCTCTATTTTGTTAAAGTTTCTATTTCTTTTTTTAATAAAGAAGTAACAACTCTTTCTTTTGGATTATTTCAATTAAATTTGTGAACTGTAAACTTAGATACAACCTGATAGACTATGTTTTTGAAAAATATGTTTAGCAACATGCCTTTTTCTTCTTGATTGCTAGGAAAGTAAGGTTGTTTTTATTATTATTTGTGGATATTTGTGAGTTCAAGTGCTCACAAAATTATGTTGTGAGATTTTAATATGTTATGTGTCAAAATTTGGGTTTAGAATATCCAGTTGTGAACAGTTCCATTCAGATGTCACCTACTGCTTTGTTGATATTTGCATTAATTCTTTGTAACTGCATACTATAACCATAAAAATAACTATGGTTCAATTCAAAATAAGTTGTGGCCAGTGATATGAAACATAAGCAATAGTAATGACTGCTCTGAGACAATGAGGAAAAACATTTATGATACTAAAAAGTTTAGGCTCATTTTTAACATATACATGATACGTCATACTATAATAAAAACAGATTGATGGAGGTTCATAAGAAAGGAGCTGAAGGTCTTTCATTTGAGTTTAGTTAATTATGTTCTTGTGTGGACGTGATGTTCTACTTTACTTAGGAGTGTTGTTGTTCGAGAATTTTTGCTCTCTTCTTTATTGTCTGATGTTGTTATTTATAACTTTTTGGAATTTAGCAAATTTTATTACTTCTGACCAACTATTTCTATGGAGATTTTCTTAAACTTCATTCTTATACTGAAAATCTCTCTATGACTCATACTTTTTCTATAACAAAAATAAATTAAAAAATTTAGGACTTTAAGATTTCGGAGGAACGCTTTGCCTTAAAATAAACTATTTTTGACAATGTAGTGTGTATATCAAAAATATGAATATTATCGAATAATCATATCTAAGCTTAATAAAATAGTTCAATCCCGTGCGAAGCACGACTAATTTACCTAGTTGACTTATAACGAATAGACAGGATCATGTTGAAACTTTTGTAAGATTTTTGAGAAGAAATGACATGAACATCATAAATCATAGTCAAATACATTAACATAAAGGACATAAGAAAATCTTTGAGAAAACATAGTTATTTTGTGTGATCTTAGCCTTAACTGACAATAAGACCATGAGAGTTATATCATGGAATCTGGTATTACCCTCATACCGAAAGGAGGGGATACTACTTGTCAAGGTGAAACCGTACATATCATAATTTGCTAAAGTGAATCGACTAGCTGGGTCATATAAAACATCCTGCGGGGGCACATAGCTTGGGACTAGAGGTTGCTACTAGAGACTACCCTATTTGAGCCTCAAAGCCCTCTTGGTGCTAAGTCTAAATCCCAACAGAACAATTAAAAGTTAAATATCAATTTTACATAGGGAAATACAGTGATCAATACCAATCCACATTTTCAAGATCAAAACATAGAATAACTCCTTAAACATAATTCAACATGGATGAGAATACCTTTCATCAATGTGAATTCATTTGTGTGATATACCTTTCAAAATCAGGATGTAACACCTCGCAAATTGAAAGAACTAGAAAGACTTAGAATTAGAAAGAAACAATTTTTGGAAATAATCAAATTTGGAAAGTTCGACAAAGTTAAACTAAGTATGAGATTTAGGTAAACTTCAAACGACCATAACTCCTAGCACAAGATGAGTTAGGTGTTCTACAAGATACCGTAGGAAATATCTTTGAATTATATTTCCAAAGCCACTGAGTTTACTCAATTTCGAGGTAGTATGAGGGAGATATGTCCTTTTGAAGTCGGGCTGTCTAGATAAGGAAAGTCCAAACCAGATTTTTGAAGGGTACTTTGGTCTTTTCACTACCCAATTATTTAATTTATTTTTGGTAATTAAGTTGGGGTCTAAACTGATTTGGTTCAGTTTATGCTTCATCAAAAAGATTTAGGGTTTTGAGAGAAGAGAAAAGAGGAGAAGAAGCTTAGAATCATCGCGTTCTTGAAGGTTTGCTTGTGGATTTCACCAAGGGTTGATCCCTACGAGGTATGTGAGATCACATAGTGTAGGGTTCATTTACCCACGTACCAATCATGATTTATTTTAGCGAATATATGTTCTTGAAAGTAAAGAAAGTGAGTTCTTGATGGATTTTGTTGAAGTTTCTGTTGGGTTCTTGATTGTTGAAGTTGTTGAGTTAAATTCATGAAATTAGATGTCTTTCTGAGTGGATTAATGTATATTTTTATTATGTATTCGAATCTAAGTGCTTGGAGAAAGAACCAATTGAATCTAGAGAGTTTAGAGTTGAAAAACGACCAATAGAATTCGTCAAAAATCTGGGGAAAAGGGGTACGGTGCCACACCACTCAGAGCGCCCCACATCAAGCTCTGAACTTTCACCTCTGGGGAACCATGTAAGCCAGTGAGCTCTAAGCTAGTGTCTCCAGTTTAGGCTCTGGCGCCCCACGCCACTCAGAGCGCCAGGCCTTCTACCCTTTCCCACTTCTTTCCGTTTGAGTTCCCTGGCAATGTACCTATGTTTTCTAATTGAATTCTACACTCTAAGGTACGTCTAAACATCATGAAATCATCCATAAATATGAGATCGTGAACCTTGGATCCACAATTTAATTCAAGAAAAGTTAAGAGTAAAGTTAAGAGAAGTTCATAGAGTCTTCCAAAAGTCTTTAACAAATGTTTTAACTATGTTGTTAGACTTGAGTTTTGAGTTGAGTAAGATTAAGAGTAAAGTTCATTTCTTCAAAAGATTATACAGGAACTAAGTATTCCCAAGAGTTAAAATATTTTTACATTTAAACAAGAAAGGAAACACCAATTTCCAAGAGAGCTTTTAATCTAGTTTTTGAGTAATAATCTCAAACCACAGAAAGAGTTATTGTTTTAAACATATGAGCTGAGAATATTTTGGGAGTAGTATTGAGCACCTATATGGGGACGAGTTCATAAAAACTCAAGTCTCCATAAACCATGTAACCATCGTGGGTAGAAAGGGTCATTCTTTTTAGATGATTACTTAATGCTTTTTAGCATAGACTAGTGGATCAAGTAAGTTGAGGCATTCTATATCCCGACAAGTTATAGGACAGTTCTAGCAGCGTAGGCGAGACGTTGTATCATCACATAGCTCATAGTGATGGTTGTCGGTTACAGAAACTCCCACAGAATTACATTATGCTTTATTATATATCCAAGTTGAGTTGTTTTTGTATTTTTCAATACATTGAGTTGTTGTCTACTGTTTTAAATGCTTTATATAAATTGCATCTTTGTTGTTATTTATTTATGCATTGAGTTGAGTATCTATGAGTTTAGTAAATGTGAAGTAAGTGTTTCTTTCGGTATTCAGTTCAAGCTTATGTCATGTTTAGTTTTCCTCTCGCATGCTCATACATTCAATGTACTGATGTCATTTGGCCTACATCGTCTTATGATGCAGATAAAGGTAATTAGGATCAACATCCAGCGCCTCATTGATCCAGTCGAGCACTCAGAGTCAGTTGGTGAGCCTCATTGCTTTCCGGAGGATCCCCTCTTTGTCGGATATTCAAGTCCTTTTGACTAAACACATATTGGAGACTCTTGTGATCAGTGAAAATATCCACATGGACCCCATGCAAGTAATGTCTCCCTATTTTTAAGGCATATACTACAACCGCTAATTCAATATCATGGTTCGGATAATTCTTCTCATGGACTTTAAGTTGCCTTGAAGCATAGGCAATCACCTTACTGTTTGGCATGAGGTCACATCCCAACCCCACTCTAGACGCGTCAAAATATACCACAAAACCATCGATACCCTCCAGTAAGGTCAACACCGGAGAGGAAGTAAGTCTACCTTTCAACTCTTGGAAGCTTTTCTCACAAGTCTCCGACCACTCAAACTTAACTTTATTTTGGGTCAAGGCCATCAAAGGAGAAGCAATGGAGGAGAACCCCTCAACAAACCTTCTATAATAACCGGCCAATCCCTAAAAGCTTCTAATGTCGGAGGGGGTAAGAGGTCTAGGCCAACACTTGACCGTATCCATATTCTTAGGATCTACCTCTATACCCTTTCTTGACATAATGTGACCTAGGAATGCTACGGACCTTAGCCAAAATTTGCATATGCTAAACTTTGCGAAAAGTTGTTGATCCTTGAGGACTTGCAACACAATTCTCAAATGGTCCATATGGTCATTCTCACACATCGAATATATCAAAATATCATCTATATACACGATCTCAACCATGTCGAGGTATTGCCTAAACACCCTATTCATTAGATCCATAAATGTCGCTGGGGCATTGGTTAGGCCAAATGGCATCACAAGGAATTAATAGTGCCCATACTTAGTTAGGAAAGTCATCTTGGGTATATCATCCCCTCTCACCCTTATTTGGTGATAACCCGAACGAAGATCAATTTTGGAGAAATAGCTAGCCCCTTAGAGTTGATCAAACAAGTCATCAATTCTCAGAAGGGGATATTTATTCTTTATGGTCACTTTGTTCAATTAGTGATAGTCAATGCACACTCTAAGAGACCCATTTGTCTTTCTAACAAATAACACCGGAGCACCCTAAGGAGAGAAACTCGGTCGGATAAAACCCTTGTCTAAAAAATCCCTTAGTTGCTCTTTCAAC
Organism: Solanum acaule; assembly: GCA_036250505.1. NCBI lineage: Eukaryota > Viridiplantae > Streptophyta > Magnoliopsida > Solanales > Solanaceae > Solanum > Solanum acaule. Next base: position 19,286 of record JAJOOR010010334.1, on the reverse strand, counting down.
TCGGTCGGAGCCATTCTATATGGAGGAATAGAGATATGTTTCATATCCGGTGAAAGATCAATGCCAAAATCTATTTCCCGTTTGGGAGGAATATCGAGTAAATCATCGGGAAAAACTTCCGCAAACTCATTCACTATCAGAACCGACTCTAAAGAAGGGGTTTCAAAGTCAACATCCCTCACTCTAAAAAGATGGTAAATGCACCCTTTGGAGATCATTTTCCTAGCTTTGAGACAAGAAACAAATTGACGTCTAGGGATAGAATTCCCCCATTTCCACTCTAAGATTGGCTCATTTGGGAATTGGAATTTGACCACCTGAGTCCTACAATCTATAGAGGAATCACATGCATGCAACCAATCCATACCCCAAATTACATCAAAATCCAACATGTCTAACTCTACTAAATCTAACGAAGTGACTTTATGAGATAAAGAAATGGGACAACTTCTATACACTTTCTTAGCCACCACGGAATCACTAACCGGGGTAGAAACCGAAAAAGGCTTTAATAACACTTCAGGGAGTATTTCAAACTTCCTAGCCACAAAATGTGTCACAAAGGACAAATTGGCACCGGGATCTAACAAAGTATACACATCAATAGAAAAGACTTGTAACATACCGGTCACCACACCCAGGGAGCTCTCTTAGTCTTCACGAGATCAAAGAGCATAAAAGTGGTTTTGCTTTTGAGCATTGGAGTTTTAACCACTTGGAGGAGTTTGCTTGTCTTCTTTCCCTATTTGCTGAAAGTATTGGACAATTTCTCAATTGATGACCACTCTTACTGCAACCATAACAAACCCCCAACCCGACTAGAAATTTACCATTATGTTTCTTTCCACTTTTTGCACGAGTGGGTCTTACCATAGTAGTTCCCTTATCATGACCTCCTTGAGGTTTAGGGTTAGACGCCCTATCCTTGTTGACCTTTGGAGCACTAGAGGATTCTTGATTGGAGAACCTTTGTTTGAACCTTTGTTGCCCTTGTCCTTCGGACCTAGCATTAGAGAAGTTTCCATCTCTGGTTCTAGCTCTTTTCCCTTCCCTATTCATTCGCTTGAGTTTTTGCTCCTCAATTTGTTCGGCATGGACCATAAGACTTGAAATATTCATACTTGGAATAAGCATTGCCGAACGACATTCATCAACTACCAAGTCGAACACTCTCATCACAAATTTATTCATTATAGCCCTCGAGTTCGCCACCATGGTTGGAGCATACTTGGACAGTTGGGTGAACTTTAGAGCATACTATTTCACACTCATACCCCCTTGTCGAAGATTTATGAACTCTTGCATTTTTCATTCCCTCAACTCTAAGGGCAAAAATCTATCAAGAAACTCCGATTTAAACAAATCCCATCATATCGGGCTCGCTCCTACAAATCTGTCACCTTTACATTAATCATACCAAACTTGAGCCACATCTTTTATTTGGTAGGCGGCTAGCTCCACCTTCTCCTCCGAAGACACCCCCATAGCATCAAGCACTTTGCAAACCTCATCAATGAACCTTTGGGGATCCTCTTCCACTTTGGAACCAAGGAACTCGGGAGGGTTCATCCTAGCAAAATCCCTCAATCTATAAGTCGTGGTATTCACATTAGGGTTCACACGGGGCCCAACATCTCTATTGGCTTGAGCCGTCATGCTTGGGCTTGAGTTTTCACGGCTTGATCTTGAGCCATCATGGCTTGAGTTATCATTTGGATAGTAGATCTAAACTCTTCTTGAGTCACATTTTCGGCCACGGGATCAACCGGAGCTTGATTGACTTGACAATTTTGATTACCTTGAGGAACTCCTTGATTCACATTCTCCCCTTCCACCCTTCTAGCATTCACCCTTCATGTATTCATTTCCTGAAGACACAAGAGAAGGGTTAGGAGAGGAAATTTTATAGAGTTAAACTCTAAGGCATGACTCAAGAATAATGAATGAAGTGAAATTTCCTAAACATCTTATAGCCTCTCATTCATAAATGTGGCGCGCTTCACACTCATGAACAAGACTCTACTAGATGTGGCTTATGAGACATCATCCTAGAATAATTCTAAACCTTGTGCTATGATTACAAAGTTTGTCACGACCCAAGGGTACCCCATAGACATAACATGGCACAAAGAACCCCAAAAGGCTCCATGTAAGCCACTTAGCATATCATAACATAAAGTAATAGAATAATAAGAGTAAAGCACATTTGAGTCCAAAAGTCTTTATAAAAGGAATGCAAAACTCTAACTTGTTTCATTTAGCCATCTAATACAATCGGAGTATCAAAAAGGGTCATAGTCCTTAAAACAATAAAATCCAAAAGTCTAGTACAATAAAAGAAAGGAACTACAAAGACTTTCAAATGACATGTCTCATCCTCGAACCATGAGGACTCACTACAAGCGAGGAGAATAGTCGAATCCACACTTGTATCAAAGGAAGATAACCTCAAATACTGGACCCTACACTTTGTATAAAAATGTAGAAGAAATATGGGTTAGTACGAAATTGCACCAAGTATGATAGACATGCACTAAAACCATGAAAATATGCTAAAAAGGACATGTTACTGAAATACATGCAATTTGTAAGTAAAAACCTCATTTAAAAGATAAATGGAAGAGTACAAGTCATAACATGTTCTTTGCATAAATACTCACATCATAAGAGAGTGACACCACAACCACTCTTAAAGCCTACTTATGCAATGTATGCATGAAGTCCCATACCCCCCCTACACATAAGGTAGAACCTCTTGAGGAGCCATAGTTCTTATTTAATATTCTTGTCATGGTGGGAATACAACTTTAACCGACATAGACCATGTGAGCTTCATGGAATCCGGTTTCATGTCCCACATCCGAAAAGAGATGTCCTACTTGCCTAAGGTAGAACTAAATATATTAGCTTTTAGTTGGATCCACTAGCTTAAGACCTATATGGGCACATAGTTACAGGATAGGGAGAATATTACTAGAAACCCTCCCTTTCTAACGGGGGAGCTTCCATCTCAAGACATTGTTTCAAGGAATCTGCCCGTTTTGACGGGAGAGATTCCTTCTAGAAACCCGTCCTTTCTGACGGGGGAGCTTCGATCTCATATTCAATATCCACTCAGTGCTAATCATTATTTCCCAAAATTACATGTTTATTCTTGAATTGAATTTAGATGCATGAAGGAGTGTCTTACCCTCCATCCAACACAACTCACCAAGTAGCTCATAGATTCAATAGGTCAGAATGGACTTTCAACCTTAGAATCTTCATATAGTGAGAAGAACTTTTACATCATGTTCATTATGAGTTTATGAGAATGAACTTTCAATTAACATAATAACTAGATTATAGTCATGTTCATAAAGTATATATATACATGAAGCCACAATTTGGCGTAATTCCCATGTTCTACCCTTCTTGGATCAAGGATCACATTCTCCAAACCACATCTAGGGTTGCCTCATTAAACATGGATAATAACATGATTTAAATATCTAAATTGCCACAAGTATGATTTCATAATTTCACCTTACTACAATTCACCCACACAAAAAATCATAAATTAGGAATATAAGGACTTCATGGATTCATGGGAGATTTTATCATAAAACCACCATGAAACAGCAATTCAATCATAATATAAGATAATTAAATCATTGAAAATGTTTTTAGGAAGAATCCATGACTTGGAGTAAAAACCCTAGGTTTTAAAGACTTTCTAACTTTGGAATTGAGATTTTGAGGACTATTGGAAGAAAGGTATCCATGAATCAAAGACTACCATACATAAGGTGAAGAAGTCCAACAAATTCATGTGAGAAAGCCTCCTTCTTCAAGCCCTAACTTGATCTTCTTCTTCTTCTTTGAAGTTCAAGAGAGAAGATTTTTTAGACGGTTTTGTTTTGATTTGGGGATTTAGGAAATTATGATTTTAGATGTGTTAGTTTAGGTGGGAAAAACACTTATATAGGTGTTTAAAATAAGATTAAACCAACACCACATAACAATAAATTAAAAAGAAAATTACCAAAAGACCCCTAGACTTAACTGCCAAATGGCAGTTTCAGGTGTGACCTACGACTGGGGACGCACTGACCATGGGTGGGACCACGGCCCATGCTGGTGAACTGTTGGTCCTGGTCTATGGCTTGATTTAGAGGTTCTTGACCCACGACCCCCACCTGCGGGGCGTGGGTGGACCTACGGGGAGTAGGTTGCCCTCGTGGGTCACTGCCCAGGCTACTTTTTGGGTCTTTCCTCAAGGACCCATGGTTGGTCCTTGGGATTTAGGCCTTGAGGTTCTAACACTAGAATATGAATTTTAAGGTACGGGGAGGTACTTTCAAGGCTCTAACCTTAATGGCATGCTCTAACTTAGCCTACTAGTTTTATGTTAGACTCTAGTTTAGTCTAGAAATTTCCGAAATATGACACCTGGTCTGGGACTGGAGGAGTTGCGTTAGCGTTGCGGGCATTCACTTTCCCTGCGTAAGATCTACAAGGAGGCATGATCTGAAATGCATAACTATGAGTTAGAAGGTAGATAATATCCACACATGATAAGAACAACAAGAAAGTGAATATTTCCTAAAACACTTTGTCGCCTCCCTCTCATTAGATGACTCTACTTAGTGCGACTTTTTAGACATCCTAGGACTCTTGAACCTAATGCTCTGATACTAAGTTTGTCATACCTTGAGGCTACCCCAGGACATAAACATGGGACCTAGGATTACGAGTGACCCTAAGCTAACCCTGAGCTGGCATATAATAAGCAAACTTAACAAGTCTATGAAAAGATAACTAATGCGGAAGCTAAATCATGAAATAACTGAAATGACGGGGAATACCCAATACTGTCTAAATATCAAGAAACTATGAGTTTAATAACAACTGAAAGATCAAAATCCAAACTAAAAATGAATCTAACTATGTCTGAATAAAAGCCTCTAACTGACTAGAGATGCTAGGACATGCCCCAAGCTAACTCTAGAAAATACTGAAAACTGAAAAGAAAAGACTAAATATAGAAACATGTTTATTGTCCTCCAAATATGAGGACTCACCACTGAAGCTGTTGAAATGGAGATCGGGAGCCGATCTATGTGTGATCAGAGTGCTGAGTACCTGAACCTACATCACGAGAAGATGTAGCGCAGAGTATTCGTCAGTACTTGAAAGGTACTCAGCATGCAGGATAGGAAAGAGCTGAACAATATATACATAACTGAAATAAAGCGTATAGAGCAATGATATTATCTTAACATGATAGAAATACTGAAATATACTGAAATAAACTGAACTGAATGCAATGACCAAGTACATAACATGCTGAAACTGAATACTAAAATGTAACTGGAAACCTGTTCAAATGCATTAGAATCTGACTATGGGAGCTACTAATAACTGATAAAACCACATGAGCTAAATGTGGAGTTCGATGTATACACCCCATCGAGAGGACCAAATATACCCTGCCCGAGGTATAGAGGCATGACTGGCGTGATCACTAAATATAATGCCCACAGAGGAGGACTTATAAACCTATGAGGGCACGTAGTTCTGGGACTATTTTGGTACGCTGAACCCTAATACACTCGGTCTAAGCCTACTCCCAACATGAATATGTATAAACAACATAACTGCAATTAAACTGGATAGCTCAAGATTCTGACATGCTAACTGAAAATGCAACATTTACTACTAATAATGAAACATTCAAAGACTGGTGCATGTATAACTGAATAAAGTAACCTAGCAAGTGTAATTCATGAACTAAACGAATCTACAAAACTAGGGTTCTGAATTTCATACAAGAATTAAGCAACATATTTAAGAAAATGTAACATTCTAATTAGGATTAATCTAACAACTATATCACAACAATAATTTGAAGTTCTAGAAACCCTAAGCCTAAGCATAATGAAGGGAATCAAGAATCTGACTGAAATCTAGAGACCTAATGAGTGAAAGGAACCCACTAGTGAAATCCCACATACCTGGTGACAAATTCCATAGAGAAATATTTCAATTTTGGGGCTGGAAAAGATGAAACCTTGATGTGTTCTTGTAGAGGGGTTTGGTCGACTATTTATCCTCTCTTGCTCTGTGTTTGCTAAATTTTGGTGAATCAATCGCTTAGGGAATATTCTATAAGTTAATAGGCTAAACTGACAAAAACACCTAGTTTAGGGGTTAAACAACGTAGTTTAGGGGTCCAATGCATAGGGAAAATACTAAACAACCCCTGACTTTAAAGTTGTTGAAGGTCATCGATGGCCAGACCGACGGACCGTGGACAGACCAATGGTCCATCCTCGCATGCATCGATTGGAATTTTGTGAGTTGAAATTTGAGGGTATGACCTATGGCCCTAGACCACGGACCATGGTCTGACCTACGGTCCATAGGTCCTAGCTTAGGCTGATCCTTAGCTGAATTTTTTGGGGTCAGGGAGGGGGTTGCAAGTGGAAAAACTGGAATTCTATGAGTTGAAATTTGAGGGTATGACCTATGGCCCTAGACCACGGACCTTGGTCTAACCTACGGTCCGTAGGTCCTGGCTTAGGCTGATCCTTAGCTGAATTTTTTGGGGTCTGGGAGGGGGTTACAGGTGGCAAAACCACTAACCCCACCTACGGTCCTTGGGTCCCCCTATGGTCCGTAGGTGGCACCCGTCGGTGGCACCTGCAACTTCTGAAATGACTGATGGTTGGTCTTTCTAGGATACGAGGTGTTACAAAATTGATACGAGTGGATTCTCAAAAAATAGAGGCAGTGAAACAATGGCCCATACCTACCTCTCCTACAAATATCAGAAGTTTCTTGGGTTTAGCCAGTTAATATAGAAGGTTTGTAGAACGATTTTCATCCATAACTTCTCCATTGACTAAGTTGACTCAGAAAAAGGATAAGTTTCAGTGGTCAAATGATTGTGAGACGAGCTTCTCAGAACTGAAAACTAGGTTGACTACTGCTCTTGTTTTCACTCTACTAGAGGGGTCGGACGGTAATGTGATCTATTGTGATGCATCCAGAGTCAGCCTAGGTTGTATGTTGATGCAGCGAGGTAAGGTTATAGGTTATGCTTCTAGACATCTTAAGGAGCATGAGAAGAAATATCTGACTCAACCTCGAGCTTGTAGCCGTAGTATTTGCCCTAATGATTTGGAGACATTACCTGAATGGTAATCACGTAGATGTGTTCACAGACCATAAGAGTTGTGAGTATGTGTTCACCCAGAAAGAGTTGAATCTTCCTAGAGGAAATGGCTTGAGTTCCTCAATGACTTTGATATGAATGTGCTTTACCATCATTGTAGGCCAATGTAGTAGATGATGCTCTTACCAGACTATCCATGGGTAGTGTAGCACATGTTGAGGAAGAAAGGAAATAACTAGTAAAAGATGTTCATCGGCTTTCTCGCTTAAGAGTTTGCCTTATGAGCATATTAGATGGTGGTGTAACAGTTCAGAATGGGTCTTAATCTTCATTACTAGCGGAGATTAAGGAAAAACAAGATAGTGATCCTATATTGCTTCAATTGAAGGGTGCAGTTCATCAACAGGAGGTTGAGGTTTTCTCCCAAGGGGGAGATGGTGTGCTTCACTACTAGGGTTGTTTATGTATTCCTAAGGTGGGTGAGTTTAGACAGTAGATCCTTACAGAAGCCCATACTCCAAGTATTCTATTTATCCAGGCGCCACTAAGATGTACCATGATCTGCGGTTAGTCTTTTGGTGGAATGGCATGAAAAGGGATATAAAAGATTTTGTGGCTAAGTGCCCTAATTGTCAGCAGGTGAAGGTAGAACATCAGAAATCATGGGGTATGACTCAGGAGAGTAACATTCCTACATGGAAGTTAGAAGTGATAAACATGGACTTCATTACAAGTTTAACTCGTACTCGGACACATCATAACTCCATTTGGGTGACAGTCGACACAGTTACTAAGTTCACTCACTTTTTGGCTGTTTAGAGTACGAATTAGGTGGAGGACTATAGCAAGCTTTACATTAATGAGATAGTCAGGTTGCATGGGTATCCCTTGTCTATCATCTCAGATAGTGGTCCCCAGTTTACCTCTTATTTCTGGAAGTCATTTCAGAAGGGTCTTGTTACTCAAGTTAACCTCAGCACAACATTTCATCCATAGACGGATGGTCAACCAAAGCATACCACTCAGACCTTAGAGGACATGTTGAGAGATTGTGTGATCAACTTCAAGGGTAGTTGGGATGATCGCCTTCCTCTTATAGAGTTTGCCTAAAATAATAGCTACCATTCCAGTATTCAGATGGCCCCTTATGAGGCATTATATGGGCGTAGGTGTAGATCTACAGTTGGTTGGTTTAAAGTAGATGAAGCAGCCTTGATATAGCCAGATTTGGTTCATGATGTTATGGAAAAAGTTCATCTCATTAGAGATAGACTTAAGACAGCCCAGAGTCGCCAGAAGTCCTATGTAGATGTAAGGAGAAGGGACTTAGGGTTTGAGATTAATGATTGGGTTTTCCTGAAAGTGTCGCCTATGAAGGGGGTGACGAGCTTTTGGAGGAAACAAAAGCTCAGTCCCATATATGTAGGTCCTTAAAAGATCCTGAAAAGGGTTGGTAAAGTAGCTTATGAGTTAGAGTTGCAGCAGTACATCCAGTCTTTCATATTTCCTTGTTGAAGAATTGTGTGAGTGATCCAGCATCCATAGTACCATTAGAGAGTTGGTTGTGAAGGATAGTCTCACTTATGAAGAGGTGCCAGTTGAGATTCTTGATCGTCAGGTTCAAAGGTTGAGAAACAAAGAAGTCGCTTCAGTTAAGGTTTTGTGAAGGAATCAGTCTGTAGAGGGCGCTACTTGGGAAACAGAAGCAGCCATGAAGGCCAGGTGTCCTCATATATTTCCTTCTAATTCCATTCCAGCTTGAGGTAATAGTTCCTCCCCAGTCCTTCAGTTACTCATCCGTAAATTCAATCTTAGTATTTTTGTTCCTTCAGTTAGTCTTGCATTTTTAGTGTATTTACATGTTTTTGGGACTTAGTACAGTCAGATTTCAGTTTCTAATACCTAATGGTAGGGATTGCAACTCTTTTCCTCCATTTTCAGCTAGTTCAGTCTTATATCGAGGATGAATGTTTCCAAGGGGGAGATAATGTAACACCCCAGATTCTAAAAGGACAAAAATGCAGAATTCTAGAAGTGCAGGTGCCACCAACGGAGGCCACCTATGGACCATAGGTGGACCATGGTCCGTGGACCAGGTCCATGGTTCAGACTCCCTAGAACCTCAAAAATTCAGTTAAGTCCAGAACCACGCCAGGACCTACAGACTATAGGTGGGACTATGGTTTGTGGTTCAGACTCCTCAGAACCCCAAGAAGATTTAGCTAAGTCCAGAACCACGCCAGGACCTACGAACCATAGATGGGACCATGTCCATCGATCGGACTCCCCAAAACCCATCCTCTGAAGCCGAATAACGATTGACCAGGATGGACCGTAGGTGGGACCACAGTTCGTGAACCAGGTCCATCAATTGGCCATGATAGTTTTAAGTCAGGGGTCTTTTGGTCTTTTCCCCTACGTGTTGGACACCTAAAATACGTCATTTTGGTCAATTTTAGCTGAGTAACTTAATCTGCCATACCTTAACTGATTCATTCTCCCAAAAATTGATCAAACCAAGTAAAAGAAGAGAGAAAGCATTGACCAAACCCTCTCCAAGAAGGCAGCAAGTTTCCCTCATTTCCAGTCACGAAATCAAAAGATTTCTCCGTAGAATTCGTCACCTGGTATGCGGGATTTCACTAGTGGGTTCCTTTCGCCCATTAGGTCCCTAGAATTCCATTAGATTCTCGATTCCCTTTATTATGTTTAGACTTAGGGTTTCTAGAACTTCAGGCTATTGTTGTGATTTACTTGTTAAAGTAATTCAAATTAGAATATTACATTTTCATAACTATGTTGCTTAATTCTTGCATGAAATTTAGAACCCTAGTTTTGTATATTTGTTTAGTTTATAAATTACACTTGCTAGGTCAGTTTATACAAAAATACATGCATCAGTTTACAAATGTTTCATTATCAGTACTTAATGTTGCATATCAATTAGCATGTCAAGAATCTTGAGCTATCCAGTTTATATTAAGTTATATTGTATTTTATACATTCTATTTGGGAGTAGGCTTAATACCGAGTGGACTAGGGTCAGTCACCCTCATAGGCCCAGAACTATGTTCCCCCGTAGGTTAAGTCCCCTCTATGGGCATCATATTTAGTGATCACGCCAGTCATGCCTTTACACCCCTGGCAAGGTATATTGGGTCCTCTCGATGGGGCATATACATCACACTCCACGTTTAGCTCATGTGGTTTTAAGGCGGTTAATAGTAGCTCCCACAGTCAGATTCTAGTGCATTGACCAGGTTATCAATTGTATTTCAGTATTCAGTCTCAACATGTTATGTACTTGGTCATTGCATTCTATTTAGTTATTTTCAGTTTATCTCAATATATTTATCATATTCAGATTATATCATTGTTTAGCTTGCCTTGTTCAGTTATGTATATATATTGTTCAGCTTTATCATATCCAGCATGCTCAGTACCTTTCAAGTACTGACGCTTACTCTGCTCTACATCTTCTTATGATGTAGGTTCAGGTACTCAGAATCTAGATCACGCATAGATCGGCTCCCGATCTCCATTTCAGTAGCTTCAATGGTGAGTCCTCATATTTTGAGGGCAATAGACATGTTTCTATATTTAGTCTTTCATTTTAGTTTTCATTATTTGCTAAAGTTAGCTGGGGGATGTCCAGCATCTCTAGTTAGTTAGAGGCTTATTTCAGACATAGTTAGATTAAATTTTTGCGTGGACTTTGATCTTTCCATTGTCATTAAAACTCATAGTTTATATATTTAGATAGTTTTGGGTCTTTCCCATTTCAGTTTACATCATGTTTTAAGCTTCCGTACAGTATTTTTCGTTTCAATTTATATAGTATGCTATTATATGCCAGCTCAGGGTTAGCTTGGGGTCACTCGTGATCCTAGGTCCTATGTTTACGTCTTGGGAGTAGCCTCAAGGGGTGACAGGGTGTGACCAAGATGTACCAAGATTTGAAATTACTTTATTGGTGGTCTGGCATAAAGAAGGACATAGCTGAGTTTGTGGCTAAGAGCCAAAATTGTTAGCAGGTAAAGTATGAGCACTAAAGGCCTGCAGGTTTGGTTCACAGAATGCAAATTCTGGAATGGAAGTGGGAAAGGATAGCTATGGATTTTGTGGTCGGTATTCACAAGACCTTAGGGAAGTTTGATTCCATTTGGGTGGTGGTTGATAGACTGACTAAGTCAGCCCATTTCATTCCAGCCAGAGTAGACTATAATGTGCAGCATGTTGCTAAGATGTATCTGAAAGAGATAGTGAGGCCTCATGAGGGTGCCCCTTTCTATCATCTCGGACCGTGGTACGCAGTTCACTTCCAAGTTCTGGGGAAAATTGCATAAGTTAGGCACTCAACTCACTTTTAGCACAACTTGCCATCCACAAATGGACGGAAAATAAGAGATAACTATTCAAGTGTTAGAGGACATGTTGAGGGCATGTGTGATTGAATTTGGAGGGAATTGGGATAAGTTCCTACCTTTGTGTGAGTTCCCCTACAAGAACAATTACCACTCCAACATTGACATGCCACCATTTGAGGCATTTTATGGGAGGGGATGTAGATCACTGATAGGGTGGTTTGAGGCAAGATATGTGAAACCTTTGGGGGTTGATTTTGTGAAGGATGCTCAGGATAAGGTGAGAAGCATCCAAGCTAAGCTTCTAGTAGCCCAGAGATGACAAAAAAAGTATGCAGATCGTAGTTAAGGGACATGACATTTCAAGATGGTGATCAAGTTCTTCTAAAATTATCACCCATAAAGGGAGTGATGAGATTCGACATGAAGGGTAAGCTCTATCCTTGATACAACAGACCATTTGAGATTCTTGACTATGTAGGGCCAGTGGCTTATAGGTTTGACTTACCACCTAGCTTATCTGGAATCCATCCTTTGTTCCATGTGTCCATGTTGAAGAGGTATCATGGGGACGAAGATTACATCATAAAATGGGACTCATTTTTGTTAGACAAGACCTTCAGTATAAGGAAGAGTGGTTGCATTTCTTGATCGTGAAGTTCGGAAGCTGAGGACCAAGGAGATAAAGTCCGTGAAAGTTCAATGGAAGCATCATTAAGTTAAGGATGCTACTTGGGAAACCAAGAAGGACATGCGAGACAAGTATCCCCAGTTATTCGACGATTCTCTTAACTTAGCAAGTTTTTCCTAGTTTATTACTCGGGGACGAATGATGGGTAAATTGGTATCTATTGTAATGACTCATTCCAGTCGTTATGGAAAAGCCAACGGGGAAAGAATTTGGGCCAGAAAACTTTTGAGTAGTGACTTGTAAATTTCTAGTCTAGGCTAGACTTGGATAAAATCTGTGTCAGGTGAAGTCTAGGGAAATCTGGTAATGAAGGGGGTTTATTATGAATTTTATTACATGAGAGGATAGCTAAGACGTTAAGGAGCTTGTACGGCTTTAGGAAATCGAATTCGGGAGAGTAGAACTCCTGAAACTGATATTGGCACAAAAAGGTAGTTTTTGAACGTCAAGGGTTAAAGGTGTGTTGCGAACTGAGAGCTTGGAACTCAAATTTTGAGCTTCTGCTTTTGTGCAAGCCGCCGGGGTGGGATTACTCCTGCCAAGGTAGGGCCGCTGTGGCGGGTTAGGACCTGTCATGGCGGGGCAGTTGCGACTTAAATTGGGGAAAAACCCCCAAAAATGTTATTTTATTCAAAACTTTGTTCTTGAGAGCTAAGGGATGACCCGGGGTAATTTCTTGACAATTTTCCATGATTTCTAGCGCTAAAGGTAAGATTATTACTCTCCTAATCCATCTTTCAATTTGTAGAACTGAGAATCTTGGGTAATTATCGTTGGGTGAGGGTTTTGGCCTGAGGTTAATGGTGGGGAAAATCACTAGTTGAGTAGGATCTTGGGTTTGGCCTTGGATTGATAGTTTGATTATTATCTGGGTAAATTAGCCCTTGCTTATTGATCCTTGCGTTAACCAAGAACAAGATGAAAGACTCCGAAAAGAGAAGGCTCAAGTATCTTAGGAGTAATCAAGCTTGATTTTGAGGTAGGTGATGGTTTGATTTCCTGTTTTGTGTGATATATGACGGTTCATTTCTTCATTGTATGCATGCATGTATGTGAATAGGGAAATGTTAATCAAATCCAATGAAAATTAGTATGTGTGAACGATTACATTCAATGAACATATAACTTGTTTGTATGACTATGAGTACTGTTCATTATGGGTGTGATTGTGACTATGGTTGTGCTGACTGGATCGGGTGTCACGTTCCGACACATATATTGGACCGGGTAATGCTTTGAGAGAGTCAGTGTTGAACTTAGTGGTAAGTGTGATTTCTTGACCATGTTAAGCAATTATTTACAACATATTACTTCTCATCTCCTCTGCAATCGAAGTGCTTTGCTTGATGACAGCAAAGCACTCATTGTGGACCGATCGGACATGCATTAGCACCTTCTGGACTAGGGAGGAGGACAAAATCTTTGAGAATATCCTAGCGATATACTTTAACGATAACAATCTACTCACGAAGATGGAAGAAGCACTTCCTGGAAAAACAGTTGATGAGATCAAGGATCACTATAATATACTCTTAGAAGATATCAATGCCATCGATTCTGGAGGTGCTCCATTACCTAATAATCCAAAAATACAAAGCAATGCCAACCAAAATATGGAAGCAGATGTTGGATGGTGAAAAGAGACTCGTTGGACAGAAGAGGAACACATGTTGGTTTCCTTTGAGAGCTAAGGAACGACCCCGGGCAAGTTCTTGACAGTTTTGCACCTCCTCTAGCACCAAAAGTAAGGATTTAACTCCCCTAATTCGTATTTGGATTCGTAGAAAGTATTTTCTTGGATAATTATCATTGGGGTAAAGTTTTGATCTGAAGTTAATGGTGGAAAAAAACCCTAATTTGGGTATTGGGATCTGGGATTAGTCTAGGGTTGATAATGTTGATTATAATTCGGGTAATTAGGCCTCGTGTATTGTTCCTTGCATTAATTGTTGATTGTAAACCTAGAACAAGCGGAAAGAATCCGGAAAGGGAAGATTCAAGTGCCTTAGGGGGAGTTAAGCTTGGTTTCGAGGTAAGTGATGGTTGTGATTTCATGTTTTTTGTGATGTATGTTAGTAATTGCTTCATTGTAATGCATATATGTATGTGAATGAAGCCTATTGATCACACCTAATGTAATTGAGTATGAAGGAATGATTGCATGCCATAAATCAACACTTGATTGTATGACTATGAGAATGTACATTGTGATTGTGATTGTGTCTTGTTGAATGGATCGGGTGTCACGTTCTGACACGCTAATTGGGGTCGAATGTCATGTACCGACATATATATTGGATCGGGTGTCACGTTTCAACATATCCACTTGGATGGAGTGCCACGTTTCGGCGCACATATGGGATCGAATGTCACGTCCGACACACTAATTGGGATCAGGTACCACGTTCCAGTACACTAATAGTTTAGGTATGAGTTCCATGAGGGGACCATTGAATTGGGTTCCATGAGAGGACCATTGACATGTCATATATACTTGTTATTGAGAATGTGGAATTGTACATTGCTCCAGAAATGATAACTGATCTATATATATGCATGTTTTACTTTGTTGTGACTGCTTACATATATTTCGCTTACTGGAATAGCCGTGTGATCCTACCAGTACACTATGGTTGTGTACTACTACTGCACTTGGTTGTTCTTTTTTTAGTGCAGGGCATCTTCAGGTAGCTATTGATAGACCTCAGCAAGGTGACTATTGAGCGTGACCGGATTCATCGGTGAGCCAGTTCTTTCAGGCTACCATGGATCTCTCTTGTTTAGGTCCACTTTTTTTGGACTCATACTATTTGTTTAAGGTGTTTGTTTAGTTTCGGGGTTGTACCCCTTGTTCTTAGACTTGTCATTAGTAGAATTTTGGTACAATGACTTTCAGGTTCTAGGGGTTGTTTTTCTGCATTAGTTTGTTTAGTTTATTTAAACCTTTGGAGTTTATCGGAACTCTATATAATTTATGCATTTAAACATGCTTCTATATCTTTAAATGTGCAGTATCTTGGTTAAGGCTGCTTAGTTGGGTTGTAGTAATGGTTTTCCCACCGAAGGGTTAGTGTGGCTGCCAATCACGATGGTCTGGGTGGTGACAATGGGATGATTAAAATATACTGAAACATGAAAGAACATAATCACATGTTGTCATTTCGTCGATATTAGTTGCTTGTTTATATCTTTTTTTCTATCATTTAATATTGACCTTCTTTATGCCTGTGCAGGCGAAAATATTTACCAAAAATGAAAAAGCTTGGACGGTGGATTATTTTTCTCTAAAGAGCAGGTAAAAGAATGTGGTCTATCTATTATCATTGCAGATAAGGTTTTGATACTTTGACATGTGGATGGGAGAATGTTTTGTACACATATGGCATGAATGCAGGAAATGGCTGTGTTTTTCAACTTGTTCATCACCGGGGACGTATATTTCATGTACGAAATATATAAAACTCTAGAACGAAGCCAAAAGAACTACTTGTATGCCAGTTTCTCATTAATGGTTATTGAAAAATATTTAATTGCTTCCTTGTTGGGTCATATATTGTGTACTGTCATTTTGAAGTTGCAACTGTTACACTAATACTTCTCACAAATTATCATTTCATCATAGACAAAATTGGGATTTTCCATCAAAGTTAAGACCAGTTCAGGATCATGGAACCTATTAAGAAATTTTCGCAACTCAATCATTTACATCTACAATATTTTTAAACAAAATCTTTTTGTGTAGTAACATGTTTGTTTAACTTTATTTTCCGAGGTCCAATTTCAAGGAAGCATGAATTGCCTGTTAGGGGTTATGATTTTTTTTCCCTTTTAGAACTCACATATGCATGAGAATCCTATCATATAAAGAGAAATAATAAAAACACAATATTTAGACTCTTCTGAATGATAAGTGTTAGGATCAAGAGCTTACCATCATGCCAAAAAGCTAAAGCTGAAAGAAAGTGTGAAACCTTATTTCTTAACTAATCCCACATAGAAAGTGCTATGTTCAACCATCCATGACTTTATCTTGGGCCACCCATATTGATTGATGTTGATATTATTTAACAATCCCCCTCCCAACACCTTCCTTATGCAACATATTGCTCTTGTAAATCAAATCCACGACTTTGACTCTGATACCACTTGTTAGGATCAAATGTTTATCATCATTCCAAAAGTCATAATAGATTGTATATGAGGGCTTAACTTTATTCTTAACTAAGTACACCAAGTAAGTGCCATGTTCGGTCATGACTCTAGCCCTGACCATCTCAATCCCCTCATGGGCCTTGCCATAGATAGGATGTTGGTGTGACCAAACAATAAAAGAAGCAACAATATATCTAAAATACCCTATATTCTAAAAATGCACTAGCGACCTTGAAATGTCCATCTCTCACACTTTACCTATCATGGTGGCATACTTGTAACCAAACAAATGTGGATATAGGTGAAACTCCTAGAGGTGATGCAACTATTATTAATCATGCATCCACCATATATGTTGTATATTCTCCTTCTTCATTTGTGAATCTTAGTCATTGTAGATAATGTACTTTCAGTAGCTAGTACATCTATGTATAACGATTTTAATAAAGCCACACACACTTTACCATTGTTTAAGTGACTAAACAAACTTTAGGACTCCAGCTATAGACTTAATTTTATAAATAAAAAAAACATCATTATTTTGAGTGTATCACATAGAATTATCATAATCATAATCATACTAATACTGACTTAATTTAAAAGGATTGATCAACATTGCCTAAACTCTTAATTAGGTGTAAAAGTGTCGGGGTTTAGGGTTAGATGGGGTGGGAAAGGACTGAATACCCGTCTTCAAACTACTGGATTGATTCTACAACATATGGGTCATAGAAGTTTCTATGATCTGTATTGGCCAACCATAGATGTAACGGCATGTTCCCCTCGTTATAGAAAAGCCAGCAGGGAAACATTTTGGGCCGGAAAACTTTTTGGTGGTAACTTGAACTTTCCAACCTAGTCCAGATTTTGACAAAATTGGAGTCAGTGAGGTCTAGGGATATCTCGTAACAAATGGGATATTTAATTATGAATTGGATTACATGAGTAGATAGCTAAGACGTTAAGGAACCCGTATGACTTTACATTATTGAATTTGGGCGTGTAGAACTCCCGAATATGATCCTAGCGTGAACGGGTATTTTTTTAGTGTCATGGGTTGAAGGTGTGTTGTGAAATGGGGGTTTGAAGCTCTTAAATTAACTATTTGTCTTCGTACAAGACTCTATGGCGAGATTATTCCCGCCATGGCAAGATTATTCCCACCAGGGCAGGGAAGATGTAGCGGGATGAGGTCTATTGTGGCGGGACAGACATGACTTAAGTCGAAAATAAATCCCAAAAACGTTATTATTCTACAACTTTTGATCTTGAGAGCTAAGGAACGACCCACAGATATTTCTTGAAGGTTTTTTCACCGCTTCTAGCACCAAAGGTAAGGTTTTTACTCCCCGAATCCATTTATTGATCTATAGAACTTAGTTTCTTGGGTAATGATCAATTGGGGAGGGTTTTGATATGAGATTTATGGTCGAAAAAGCCCTAAACTGGGTGTAGGGATGAAGGGTTTGGCATGGGGTTGATGATTTTGATTATAATCCGGGTAAGTAGGCCTTGTTTATTGATCATTGCATTATATTGATTGTTTGTAGACCAAGAACAAGCGGAAAGAATCCGGAAAGGGAAGAATCAAGTTTCTTAGCAGATTCAAGCCTTGTTTGAGGTAGGTGATGGTTGTTATTTCATGTTTGTGTGATGTATGTTAGTAATTGCTTCATTGTATTGCATGTATGTATGTGAATATTGCATTATTGATCACACCTAATGTAAATGAGTATAAACGATTAAATATATGCCATGAATTACCTCTTGATTATATGCTTATGAGAATGTACATTGTGATTGTGATTGTGGTATGTTGAATGGAACGGGTGTCATGTTCCGACTTACTAATTGGGATCGAATGTCACGTGCTGACATACATATTGGAATGGGTGTCACGATCCGACACACTAACTTGGAGCAGGTCTCACGATCTGGCACACTAACAGTTTAGGTATGGGTTCCATGATAGGACCATTGACTTGTCATTTATGTGTATTATTAAGAATCTGGAATTGTACATTGATCCTGAAATGATATTGATATTGTATATCTTCAATGAATGCATGTTTATGATGTTCTAATGACATATATATGTTTCACTTACTGGGATAGTCGTGTGATCTTACCAATACACTGTGGTTGTGCACTGATACTACACTTTCTCTTTCTTTGGTGAGTACAGGGTATCTTCAGGTGGCTACTAACAGACCTCATTTAGAAGATCAGTAATCGTCATTGAATTCAAGGGTGAGCCAGTTCTTCCAGGCTACCATGAGTTCTCTTTTTGTCTAGTCCATTTTAGGTATGGGTTCCATGATAGGACCATTGACTTGTCATTTATGTGTATTATTAAGAATCTGGAATTGTACATTGATCTTGAAATGATATTGATATTGTATATCTTCAATGAATGCATGTTTATGATGTTCTAATGACATATATATGTTTCACTTACTGGGATAGTCGTATGATCTTACCAATACACTGTGGTTGTGCACTGATACTACACTTTCTCTTTCTTTGGTGAGTACAGGGTATCTTCAGGTGGCTACTAACAGACCTCATTTAGAAGATCAGTAATCGTCATTGAATTCAAGGGTGAGCCAGTTCTTCCAGGCTACCATGAGTTCTCTTTTTGTCTAGTCCATTTTAGGTATGGGTTCCATGATAGGACCATTGACTTGTCATTTATGTGTATTATTAAGAATCTGGAATTGTACATTGATCTTGAAATGATATTGATATTGTATATCTTCAATGAATGCATGTTTATGATGTTCTAATGACATATATATGTTTCACTTACTGGGATAGTCGTATGATCTTACCAATACACTGTGGTTGTGCACTGATACTACACTTTCTCTTTCTTTGGTGAGTACAGGGTATCTTCAGGTGGCTACTAACAGACCTCATT
>JAJOOR010010333.1:0-70684 GCA_036250505.1 Solanum acaule | reverse complement strand
CATAACATATATATATATATATATATATATATATATATATATTATTACTAATATAGCTTTTGTTAAGTAAATGTGGAGAGCCAAAATTGGGTGTCAACAACTTGCCCCTTTCTTTGTCCATGGAGGAGAGTAGAGAAGACATGGACAAAGAAATATTGACACGATCCAATTTCGGGCGACCACCAAAATATACTTTGAGCAACAACTCGACAAGAAATGTTTATGGAGTTATGTCCGAACTCTAGCTTCTGAGCTCCTACATATCTCAAGTTTCATGAGAAATCGGGCCATATGTGATTCGAGAGTATAGAGACATAGCAAATTTTGATTAAAATTTGCCCTAGTATCGAATTATGGTAATACTGAAATCTTTTGGTGGTGAGGTATGAAGTGATTAGCACGAATAGAGGGACGAGATATAGTTCTAAATAAACTTGAATGAGAAATACTCCGTAGCAATTTCTACTGAAGACCTATGGTAGAGAGATAAATTTTCAAAAAGATAACCCCAACTGAGACATGAAAGGGTTATAAGTGAACTTTAAATCTAAACTTCTGGAAATCGAGTTGACTCGAGTTTTGAAAGTGAATCCTTGACGTAGCTAGTGATGCTTGACATTGCACTAACTTGCCCTAGTTTGCTGCTTAGAGCGAGTTCCTCGTTGTAATGCATTGACCTGCAAAACATGTAAAAGGATGAAAAGTACCTGTTGCGGTTCAAAAAATCATAAATTTAAATAGTGATGTAAAGAGTAGAGTGTAGATGTCCAAATGATTGTTGATGTCTCTTTTTGTATTGTGAATGTGATGTAGGTAAAGTAACTTGTAATGTAGAGGCCCTCGATTGGTGGGGCTGTTGTAATGTAAAAGCCTGCATTTGGCTATGTAAAGCTTGTAATGTAAAGCCTCCGGCTAGCGAGGCTGTTGTAATGTAAAAGCCTGTATCCAGCTGTGTAAAACTTGTAATGTAACGTATTATTATTAGTGTATGACAGTGTCGCTATGCTTGCATGGCCCCGGTCGGTAAAGCTTTGGTGATGTCGCTACGATGTTAGTCTCCGATTGGCGAAATGTTGCTTCTTTTGCTTATATACAGGTTCCGATTGGCGGAGTTCGATCGATATTTGCTATGTACAGCCTCCGGTTGGTGGAGTTTGACAGTGTTTGCTATGTACAATCTCCAATTGGTGGAGTTTGGCTGATGTTTGCTATGTACAACTTCCGATCGGTGGAGTTTGCGTGACATTTGCTGTGTACAACCCCAGGCTTGTGGATTTTGACGTTGTTAGGCGGTGGTCTCTGATTGGCGGAGTTGTTGATGAGGTTAGATTACAAGCTCCAGTTGGTAGAGTTATTTTGACAGAAAGCTAACCATCCTATTTTCCTACGAGGGCCCTCTTTTCTTCAGTATTTGATCCGGATATTGAGCGTACCTGCAAAAAATTTAAATAAAATATTCTTAGACATAAGATGCAGGTTGAAGTACTTCCTGTAAAAGTAGGGAAAGAGTATTTTGGCTCATGATTTTGAGAAGTCGAATGGCGCTTTCGGTCGTGCCCCGATATTTGATGTTATTTTCTTGATTCTTGTGTTTCTGCATTAAAAGAAAAAAATTAGTTCCATATATATATATATATATACAGAGAGAAAGAGAGAGAGAGTAATTCTCCAGCGTTTTTAGATTATGACATGTTCTGAAGCCCATCGAGATTTCCATTGACTATATCCAACATAGTCTTCTTGTAGCTTTTACCCTTTTGATGAAGCTTCCCAAGCTCTTTTGCTGAGACTATGACAATCGACATTCTTCATATTCTGAGGTTTCGCTAACTATGAGGAAATGTTTCCTAGTTTTCACGTTTGAGAAGTTCAGATCCTATTTGCTTGGCACTAAAGTTATTGTGCATACTGACCATTCGGCATTGAGGTTTCTTATGGAAAAGAAGGATGCGAAACAAAGACTGATTAAATGGGTATTACTATTGCAAAAGTTTGACTTTGAAGTGAAAGATAGAAAGGGAACAAAAAACCAAGTGACTGATCACTTGTCCAGATTAGAAGAAGATGCAATGATGAAGTTAGCTGATGGAGTTGAGATAAATGATGTGTTCCCAGATGAACATGTATTGGCTGCTTCTTTTGATCTTATCCCTTGGTTCATATATTTTTCCAATTACTTGGCAAATGAGTTGGTGCTTTTGGATCTGTCGTTCCACCAAAGATGAAAATTCATGTCTGATGTGAAAAAATGTTTCTGGGAAGAGCCCTACTTGTTTCGTGTATGTGCTGATGAGATTATTCGTCGTTGTGTGCCTGATGTTGAGATGAAGAGTATATTGGAGGCTTGTCATTCATCTGCAGTTGGTGGACATCATAGTGGTATCTGGACTGCGCATAAAATCTTACAGTATGGGTATTAGTGGCCTACTATTTACCAAGACACTCATGATTTCACCAAGTCTTGTGATCATTGGCAAAGAGAAGGAGGTATTTCAAGGAAGAAAGAACTCCCATTGAATCCTATACTAGTGATTGAATTTTTTGATGTTTGGGGTGTTGACTTCATGGGTTCGTTTGTAAGTTCGAATGGAATGAAGTACATACTTGTAGCGGTTGATTATGTGTCTAAATGGGTGGAAGCTGTTGCACTTTCAAACAATCAAGGAAAGAGCGTCACACCGTTTCTAAAAAAGAGTATTTTCTCAAAATTTGGTACACCAAGGGCGATTATTAGTGATGGAGAGGTTCTCACTTTTGTAATAAGTTATTCAAGGTGTTGTTTGAGAAGTATGGTGTTCATCATAGCGTAGCAACTCCTTATCATCCGCATCCAGTGGGCATGTTGAAGTGTCGAATAGAGAGTAAGCAGATCCTTCCAAAGACTGTGAATGTGAACAAAACTGATTAGTCAAGAAGACTTGATGATGCTCTATCGGACTATCGCAATGCATTCAACACACCCATAGGTTTGTCCCCTACCAACTTGTATTTGGGAAGTCTTGCCATTTGCATGTAGAGTTAGAGCATAAAGCAATGTGGTCACTCAAGAAGGTGAATTTTGATTGGGATGCTGCAACAAGTCAAAGATTGAATGAGATGAATGAGCTCGATAAGTTTCTCCCAAAATAGTACGAAAGTTCAGCATGTATAAAGAGAACATGAAGAAGTACCATGATCAAAAGATTGATGAGCATGAGTTTTTTCCCGGTGATTTGGTACTCTTACTCAATTCAATGTTGTGCTTGTTTCCTGGCAAGCTAAAGTCCAAGTGGACAGGGCCGTTCAAAGTAATACAAGTATTTCCACATGGAGCGGTTGAACTTGACAAAATGATGGAATGAGATTCATACATAATGGTCAAAGGATCAAAATCTACTCAGGGCAATTAGAGGAAGTCAAAGTGGTGATAGAGGAATGGAGTCTTGATGAAGTCTGAGTAATCAAGGTGTCTGCATTGTGCCACGATGTTAAATTAAGCGCTACTTGGGAGGCAACCCAAGTTGTAAAAATCTAGCCAATTTTATGAATCTTTTGTGATTTTTAAGAATTTCTAGTATTTTATATTTAGTTTCATTTTTTCTAGTTTTATTGTTGGCTAGATTAGGTTTGAATAGGGCCTGTGTCCAAAAAGTGTCAAGAAAATATACAAAGGAAGTCCTAATATTTTCTACGTGTGCAGGAAAACAAAGAAGAATATGTACAAAATGGGTGGTGCAAAGGTCTACGGTTCCCATAGACGGACCACCATTCGATCGACGGACCGTAGATGGCATCCGTAGATCCCAGGTATGTTGTCTAAAAATTCACCAAGTGTTAATGGAACCACAGACTCATCCACGGGCCGTAGTTTTAACTACGAACCATCAACGAGGTTTCATTGGTCCAAGCCAGTGAAATAGTCGACCCGACACATGCTAGAATTAAATATAGAACCTTTTATTTTTAAAAATCCCCCATTTCCTTCTTCTTCCCCAAACGGTTATAACTCTCTTGTTAACCATTTCTACACGTTCCCAACTCTTCAATCCCCCTATATCACATCTATATTTCTTCCACTTTTTTTCCCCATACTTTCTTCCTATTTTAACCCATTTCTTTCCCCTACAAATTCTTCTCATTCTGCGAAAAATCAAAGGTTGTGGGTTTGGTGTCAATACTTGTTTGGTATCTAAAAAGAGCTAAACGGAACACACTCACGCAACTTTGCAGTATTAGTTAGGTAATGATTTCAATACTTGAACTATTCAATTTGTATTTGAAATCACAAAGTTGTTACTTGACCTTGGGTATAAATTGCATGTTAAAAGTGATATAATTAGTTCTAAAGTAGCCATGGAATGATGGGTTAGTGAGTGTTGTCGAATAATTTGATAAAAGCATGTGATTACTGCATTCTAGATGTGTTCTTGACTTAGGGTTTTCAATTTATAATAGTCGTATGTATGAACTGCATGATTGGAATCCTAGGGACGATAGAATAACATAAAATTATGTTGAAATGCATGTTCTAGAAGTGTTTTTGTAGTTGAAATAATGTTGTTGTGATGTTTGGTCATATTGTGAATTTTTTATTTGCACCTAGTACTGGTTGACGACAATGACCTACGGGCCGTGGAGCAACCTATGGACCGTGGGTCTAGTTCCATCGATCTGATGCACGATTTAGTAGAGTAAGTTGTGAACCATGGTTTGGCTTACAGTCTGTCATTCCTGGTGACCCTCTTTCCAACTTCAGAGGCCTAAAATGTTACTTCTTGACTTACGGTGGGAATCGACGGTCCGTTGTTCACTTGACGGCCCGTAGGTACTAACCGCTGGTCCCAAAAAATAGTAACTATCCAGATTATATTTTGTTTTGAAAGGTATTTTGTTTGTTTTGAGCACATTAGATAGTAACAAGTCTTTAACAGGTGAAATGGCACCAAATAAGATTAATACGTACAAAAGACAAGGGAAGTCCAAGTCTGTGGCACCCTTACTTTGACTGATTCATAAATCAAGTGGGTTGAAGTATGTACCTGGGCATACCAAAGGCTCCCCCAGTGCACCTCAGACTATGAGGCGCAACTTTAGGTAGGTTGTGGTGTCGGATGAGGAGAATTCCCCCGATCACGATAATACCCCCAATCTAAGGAGGTGCCCCAACTTTCAAATACTAAGAATAGGGAGTCCCAATCTACCTCTAGTTCCAGCTCTGAGTAAGTTCCCACCTCGACTTCTGATGCTACTAGTACCGGTGAGGCCTATGACCCTCCTGGTGGAAGGGTTGAGCGTATATGTTTGTCCACAGAGCCAAACAGGTGGTGCATCCAAAGGATGTACCAGATATATTATGATGGGCAATATATTAATGAGAATTACAAGACTGCTCAGTCGATTATCGATGAGTGACGAGTACTCACTCGGAGCCTCCACACAGTGCCAGAGATTCATGAGCTTTTCAAGAGGCACATATGTGACTGGGTAGCAGAGCATCTGGACAAGTATAACTAAGAAATAGTGAGGGAGTTTGATGCTTCCTATGCAACTACTATGGAGAGCACTATACCACCATGAGCTTAGCCATTGGCTCAACCTCAATTGTTGACTTGGTGCGGGGTATCCCCGTTGACATATCAAAGACTACCATCTGCCATTTCATTTACGGCCTGACACATGCTCAGCCGATTAATACATCTAAGTATGATTATCGGATAGGGTAGTACAGGGCAAGCCTTTCATGAGGGAACCAGAGAAGTGGGAGGCCTTTTAGGATGGGTAGCTCGACATATATAGTTGATGAAGGGGAGAGCACTGAATTGGTGTGTGATCTGATACAACCTATCTGAAAGGCGACATTGAGCTTCGCAGCCAAATTTTTGTGGTTTATTATGCAAACCAGATTGTCCCGCACCTAGGACGATAATGTGGTAACTTGGGACCTTGCACTTATGCTCGCATTACTGATGGTATGGCTATAGATTGACTTCTCTAGGAGTCTCATTGCAGAGATACACGAGAGGCTTTTCTAGAGGACTACCATTATGCCCTTCCCCTGTGTAATTTTTTGCCTTTGTAGAGAGGCCACTATGCCATTTTGGCATTGTGATAGGCTCATCGAGGCAGCCCAGACGGTTGACGTGGGCTTCAGTAAAGATGATGCAAACCCAACATCACCTAGAAAAGGTATATAGATTGACTAACCACCTTTAGGTGATGCTACTACTATTGATGTTGCGCAGGTTGGGGTCGAGTAGGCAAATGATGATATTATTCCTGCAACTACTGCAAAGACTGATATGCAGGCTCCCCTATCCACTTCATCCATCCATGGTGCGAGCACACCTCCTGCTTCTACCCCTTATGGGTTTGCTTTGCTGCCACTTTCTTGTTTCCAAAAGTTGGAGAATTAGAAGGCCACTCTTTTACTACATATGCGGCCTTGGAGGAAGAAGTAAGGATGGAGGCATCAACTGATGTGAAGATTCAGGCGGTGCATTAGAGGATTGATGCATTTGAGCTTAGGGTGATGGAGGGGCCTCAAACTGAGCCCATTTTTTATCTGAATACTTTCCAGACGAAGTTAGCCAAACTCTGAGCTAATGTTGATGCTTTAGCTGTTCTATCCCAGAGCCTACACTTGAGGTAGATGCTGATGATGTGGTGCTGAATGCACTATTTGGAGAGAATATACCTTCTATTCCCCCTCTTCTGTGGCTGGAAAGTACACACACACTTCTTTGCACAATACTGATCTAGAGTAGGAGAGACGGGCTAGAAAAAAAGAGAAGCAGTAGTTCGTGGCTACTCAGTAGCAGTCTATACTTTATGATGAGTTGAGGCAACGGAGAGTGAGTGAGTTAGTTGCGGGAACATCTGTATCTAGGAGCACTACTCATGGTGTTCCCACTATTATTGAGGCCGTTACTGATGGCGTCACTCTTGCTGATCCAGCGGATTCTGGGCAACTAGTCCCACCACTTCTGATTTGGTTTCAGCGCCTATGTGCCACAAGTTTGTCTCGCTTGATGTATTATATTCTATTTTTATGCATTGAGGACATTGCATCATTTTTTTTTGTGAGGGTGGGGTGAATGGATTGTGAGTGTTAGGGTGAAGTCTAAGTAACCCAATTCACAATCCTTCCTTGGGGTTTTCTTGCTAGTATTCTTTTCGCCAAGAAACTATTTTAATTTCTATTGAACCGACATGTTTAGGATAGTATAAGTGTAGGAGTAGACTAAAAATAAAGAATGATTGCATAAGAGCATGAAAATTGATACCCCTCCAAATTTGGATATGTTATATATCTGTGGGCTTAATTAGTTGAATGTGTTGGATCTTTATATGACATGATATGTACTTATATGACAACATGACTTAAGCTATAACTTGAACCAGATGCATTAATGATTTGATAGTTGAACAATGTGCCATGTGTGTGTGAGCCTGTTTGTATATTCATATAGTGCATGCCAATCTAGAACTTGCCCCGTTAGCCTTGCTAATCTGATTTAGACTCAAAATTTGGAAATGATCATAGGCCATTATTGAAAATGAGTCCACTTAAGCCTAAAATCAACCAACCAATAGAAATATATACTCCCTTTAATCCAAATGCTTGAGCCTAACGAATACCATTTCTTTCAATACACCCAATTCACCTTCCCTAAAAATTTGTTTGGCCCTAGTCCCTCTTTAGACATTGGGTACCTCAACTCAGGCTAAGTTGAGGGTGGCTACTTTAGAAGTTGCCTTAATCTTGAACTTGTTCCTTCTTAGGACATCGTGCACCTCAACTCATGCAAAATGCATAAGTTAAGGGTGGCTATGGCAAAAGAGAACTACATAAAGGGGTATGAAAAGAGTTGTTTGTAGAAAGAGAAAAAGATGAGCAAACGTGGAGAGAATGGTGTGACTAAATCAAAAATAAACAAAAGAATGATAATGCTTGAATAAAAATATGAAGAGAAGATGAAACAAGGAAGAATGTTAAGTCACAGTCACACCCGCACTTAAGTAAGCAATAAGGAGTAGAGCAGAAAATAAGACGATGTCAAAATTGGTTGTGCAAGAGGTAAAATAGCCAATGTAATGCCAAAGAGGGTACAAAAGTCACTAAATATCCAAATATACCACACCTGACCCTGAGCCTATGTTACAAGCTAAGAAAGTCCTATAGTGATCTTAAGTAACCTGTCTAGAAAGTCAAAGCTGAGAAAATAAGGGAAAGCCTATGTTATTGAGCACTAGTTGTATTTGAATTCACTTCTTAGTGTGAGTGTATACTGAGTCCCTAGCTAAAACATCAAATTCTATGTGAAATAGGGATTTCCTTGTGGTAAGGGCACAAGTTACATTGTTAAAGAATCGGTATCTTGGTGATTGTTGTCTGTGTATGTGAAACTGTCTGTTGGTATGTCTATGTCATGTTTTGATCTGTACGAGTTAGCTTGTTGAGTCTGAATGAGAAGATCTGCACTATGAGAAAATAGTTAGAGAGGGTAATTGATAGAAAATGTTATGTGATTGCTTGAGTTTGTGTGCTGCTTTTGCATAAGCGCCGTTCAGAGCTTGTTGTGCCGCTTGATAACAAGCAATGATTTTAAGTTGAGGTTGCTGATGTACTGTGAGTTTACGATATTTTTAATGCATTAAACTTGGAGTTTTACATGAGTCTTAAGCATTTTGTTATTAGATGTCATGGTATTTTGATCTAATTTTGCAAGAAATAGGTTTTGAGCAGTTAGAGTTGAAAGTATCTGAAGCAACATGATTTTGGCAATAGACGACCCCACCCATAAGCGGTCCTTCACTTGACGAGCCGTAGGTGGAGGCGTGGATCCCAATTTGAAGGAAGTATGACTAAGGGTGGAACCACGAAAGCAGTGACGAGGCGTGAATCAAATGACGTACCGTCGTTAAGGGGTCGTCGATAACTTCAGAGAAGATGAGTTCCAGTACTTGAACAATGGTTGAACAGGACAGACGTGCTTAGACCTACGGGTCATAGGTTCTGCCCGTCTTTAACATCCACATGATTTTTGTCCAACTGTTGAGCAACGGTGGAGACCACGAAACGTAGTTCCTTTGATAGACCGTAGGTGGCCAGTCATCGATGACACTGCCCAAACTGGAATTTCCTAAACTTGCTTTTCCTACTTGGTTTAGGATTTAGTTTCTATAAATATTAGTTATAATTTTCATTTTTGGGTTGTTAGACTTTTTGTGATACTTTGTTTTGACTTTGGGAATTATTTTGTGAACACTTTCGACAATTTATTCTTGAAGCTTCGTATATGATATTTGCGTTTGACTTTCAATTCAAGATTCCATATTTCATCTATTCTAATTGTAATTTCATGATTTATTTTACTAATCCAAATATGAATTGTGAATACTCAAGCATGAGTAGCTAAATCCACAACAAGGGTTGTGGGAACCATGAGTAATTAACAATGTATGACTAATAATGAAGTAATTCTGAAATAGTATTTATGCATGTATTGTTAATCCCTTTGTTTTGAATGATTTTTAGTGGTGCGCAACGTTAGAACTCACCTCATTCCTAATTTCCCAATCAAGGAAGTAATTAATTAGAAAGGAATTGAACAATGGAGATTTAGAAAAGATAATCCGCTATCTAATAGCCTGACCCATCTACCACGAGGGCTAATCTGGGTTTAAGGGTAAGGGTTTGAAAAGCATACACCCGTAGGCTGATCAAGTTGCGTGGTGAAATTCCCTACTTGGACAATCCATAACTTATGAGATACCTAACTTACAAACCTTGCATGTTAACACTAGGAAAGAGTTACTATTATTAGGAATACTGTGTTGAAAGTTTGTGGGAAACACATATGCCCTAGTTTTCATCTAATATTAATAATCCAAACTGCGAATCCTGATTACATGTTACAACAAATCAATTAGCTGTTATATTATTTACAAATCCCCCCTTTTATCGGAAATAAACCTGACAAAAAGTACAATTGACTGTGAATTAGCCTATGTCTAGACCATATTCCTGGTGGGATCGATCCTTACCTCAGTTATGTTCTTTATTGGAAACAACCGCTTATACTTCTTTAGGGAGGTGTAATTTGGGGGTATCAGCCAATAGTGATCTTGAGGAGGATCCGAACGAGATGGGTCAGGTGGTAGATTGGACGCACAAGGAAGAGCTGAACATTTCCATCTATATGTAGCCTTAGCAAGGGCGGTGGCAAAGGCATGAGATATTGTTATCACAAGTATGATTCATTTATGCCATTATCCTACTTTGACTTTATTTGATATGTGTTCTACTTTTTCATATGTATCTTTATGTCATACTTTCGGTTAAGTATATGTTCTTAGCCTTTATTAGCATTGATGCATGTTTAGAACTTTTTGGGTAGGTCTTTAGTAGTGGATTGGGAATATAGATCTTATTTTGTGATTATCCAGGGGTGTGATACATGGGTTAATCTTATTATATTAGATATGGTAGAGTTTATATTATTTTGGGCATAACTGGTTATCCCTCTACCCCATAGTCTTGGATGGCTTTGTTAAGATTGTTACCTTATCCATGCTTGGTATCCCTCCAATGGTGTGGCAGAGTTCATTTTGTCACACATATCTTTTTTGTTTGGGCTAATAGATTGGTTGATACCAAGTATCTAGCTTATTTGGCATATGTACATGATGTTAGTAGGGAGGGACCTATAATTGATTGAGTTCCTACTATGCGAGAAATTACAGGCATGATCCCTACTAATCTACATGGCCTTCACCAAAAGAGTGATACTAATTTTTCTATTGACCTCAAGCCAAAAACTCATCCTATTTCTATTCTCCTTATTGTAGGTCCCCATCACATCTCAAGGAGCTCAGTGTTTAGCTTTAGGATATCTTAGGTAAAGGATTCATTTAATTGATTATGTCACCTTGGGGTTCCTAGTCCAGTTGTGTAGAATAAGAATGAGTCTCTGCTGTTGTGTATTGATTATAAGCAGTTTAATAAGGTGACGGTGAATAAAATGTATCCCATGCCTCACATTGATGATTTATTTGATCAATTTTAGGGTGACTTAGTGTTTTATAAGATTGACTTAAGATCTAATTACCATCATCTACGTATTAGGGAGGTGGACATTACTATGATCATATTTAGGACTCGTTACAACCATTATAAGTTCCTAGTGATGTCTTTTGTGTTGATCAATGCCCTTTAGACATTCATGGACTTGATGACGCATGTGTTCGAGTTGTATGTTGATTCCTTCATCATTGTGTTCATTAACAATGTTTAATATAATCAAGGAGTTGGGTTAAGCACGAGTGACATTTGAGGATTATGCTCTACACTTTGAGAGACCAGTGGCTTTATGCCAAGCTCTTAAAGTGTAAGTTTTGGCTTAAGTCTGTAGCATTCTTAGGGAACGTGGTGTCTAAGGAGGGTATAATGGTAGATCTAGGGAAGATTGAGGCTATTCATAATTAGGCTAGGTCCCACCTTAGTGTCTGAGATTCAGAGCTTCGTCATATTAGCACATTATTACAGATGGTTTGTGGAGGGCTTCTCATCTATTGCATCAAGTTTAACCCAGTTGACTCTCATTATTGCATCAATTTTAACCCAACTCTCATTGATGTTCCTTCCGAATGGTCAGAGGAGTGTTTGAAGCTCAAGGAGTTGCTTACTGCAGCTCCTAGTTTGACTCGTCCAGTTGAGAGTGAGGGCATCACCATGTATTGCAACTTATCCGACATTGTTTTGGGTTGTGTGCTCATGCAGTAGTGTGGTATGATTGCATATGCATCGAGGAAACATATGGTCATGAACGCAAGTACCCCACTCATAGTTTTGAGTTGGCGACAGTAGTTCTGACGCTTAAGGTTGGAGGCCCTTCCTCTTTTGGGTCCGATGTGAGATCTACACTGATCATGGGAGTCTACAGTACATTATGAGTCAGAAGGACCTTAATTTGAGGTATCGTATATGGATTGAGCTCTTTAAGCACTATTGAACTCTTTATTCTATACCATTTGGGAAAGGCAAATGTTGTAGTGGACGCCTTGAGTTGAAAGGTAGTGAGTATTGGTAGTCTAACATTCTTTTTAGCTTCAGAGTGACCTTTGGATTTAAATGTCTAATCCTTAACCAATAGGATGATTCATCTCATTATTTCAAATTCTAGGCTGGTGTTAGCCTATGTTGGGTTTTAGTCGTCTTATTAAAGTTGATTCATGGTTGTGAGTTTGAGGATGTGGCCTTGGTTTCTATTCGATATTTGGTTTTGTGAGGTGAAGTTGGGTGGGCCACCTTGGGTTCTGATGGGGTTTTGATGTTTTATGGTCGTATTTGTGTTTTGAGAGTTAGATATTTGATTTAGTTGATTCTTTGTAAGGTTTATCATTCCAGATATTCTATTCATCTAGGCACCATAAAGATGTATCATGATTTAATGAAGCATTACTGGTAGGGTGGAGTAAGGAAAGATATTACAGATTATGTGTCATGTTGCTTGTGTAGTTAGTAGGTAATGCCCGAGCATTTGAGGGTTGGTTGTGTGTTTCAGAGATTGCCCATCTTGGTTTGAAAGTGGAATGCATCACCATGGACTTCTTATTGGATTTCCTCAGACTTCTAGAAGTGTGTTGACAATATTTGGGTCATCTTTGATCGATTTACCAGGTCACCCTAATTCATTCTATGAGGAGAGGTGGCACATGTCTATATTTAGGAGATAGTTCTTTTTTACGGGTTCCAGTTTCAATTATTTTAGATAGAGGTTCTCAGTTCACTTCAAACTTTTGGAGGGCCTTCTAGGAAGAGTTGGGTAGCCATGTTGATCTCAAAACAACTTGTTATCTCAAGACCGATGGATAGTCATAGTGTACTTTTCAATTTTAGGAAGATATGTTGCGGACTCTTGTATTGGAATTTGGAGGTTAGTGGGACCGGTTCTTGGCTTTGATGGAGTTTTTGATGTAATAACAACTACCACTTGAGTATTTAGATGGCCCTGTTTGAGGCCTTGTATGGTAGGCATTGTTGCTCTCTGATTGGTTGGCCTGAGTCTTGGATTTTCTTCAGAAGGCCTTAAATCATATGCGAGTGATTCAGGAAAGGCTTAAGTTAGATCAGAGTAGGCATACACATTGATCATAGGTACGCTTTGAGATTCAAAGTTGGTGACTTGGTTTTCCTTCGAGTGTTGCCCATGAAGGGCGTGATGAAATTTTGGAGTGGGACAAGTTTAGCCCCAGCTATGTAGGGCCATTAGAGATTTTATGGTCCGTTGGTGATGTCTCTTATGTATTAGCCCTATCTCCTACATTTTCAACTATTCATCCACTTCTCCACGTAGCTTTGCTTTGTCGGTATATCCCTTATCAGTCTCATATGCTTTGGTATGATTTAGTTGATTTTGATGATCGTTTGACCTTAGTGGAGGAGCCAGTTTCTATTCAGGTAAGAAATATGCGGCAGTTGAATTTGAGAACCATTCTTGTTGTTAAGGTCCGGTGGAGATATCATCAAGTAGAAGAGGCTACATAGGAGACCAAACACGAGATGTGGAAGTCGTTTCTCCACTTGTTTGTGCCTTCATGTACTTCTTGACTCTTTATCACGGATAAAAGTCCCTTTTGGCAGTAGAAGTTGTAATGAACCTTCAAGTCATTTTCTTATTTCTGGATTCTTTTCAGCATTTAGAAGGTTTCTATAGCAAGCCTAAGTCACTTGTTACTTGCTGGTACTGACAATTTGGTCACTTGGTCATTCGTTTGGTTTTTATGCAAGCTTTTGTGTTTTGGAGTTTTTGAAACTTAAACGGTTGACTTCAGTCAAAAATTTCTAGAAGACGGCCTTAGAATACAATTATTCCTATTCCATTAGTTCCAGAATGTTGTGTTTGGTCTAAAAGGATCTTCGGTGCGGATCCTGAGATGTCTGGGCTCGTACATTTGGGTTAAAACAGAGTTTGGGTATGGAAGTTACTTTACATAGATACGACCTCGGCTGCAAGTTTTTACATCCTTGTTGAGTGTGGAATTTCGAATATTGTGGGGGGAGCATATCTCATTTGCGTGCATAAAATTGCGAACGAATCCCAAGCACTCAATCGGGGATTTACATTTTTAAGGAAACTTGCTGATTTTCATTAGCTGGTGTAGCCCGCTTTTCTTCTCTGTATTTGTGTGCCTCGGCGCGTTCATAGTGAGCAGTGGTCCAGGTCTCCCCATTCATGAGGCTTGTGTTGCATTTGGAGAGGCCTAGTGTGTTGTCCTTCAAGTTCATGGTCTATGTGTCACCATTGCGGAGGCTAATGAAGTTGACCATTTGTGATCACGGGTTAGGCGTTGTGTTCACGATGCGTTGGGGGTCAAGCATCCGCGAACATGGACTAGGTCCCACATTTATAGAGGTTATTTTACTGGACCAATCGTGATTTTAGCATAAGTTGTTAATTCATAGTTAAATATCTCAATTTATAGACATTTAAATTTAGTGATTCAAGTTGCATTTTATTCGGAATTTTGTACTTTGCATTGGGTTCATTAGGGAAGTGCGTGGAGCATGATTTCAAGGTAATTTTCCATGGTGAAGGAATGCCTGAGCTTCATTAATGGTGTAAATTGCTATTTTGCTTGCATAAGTTGTTTTTCAGTGTTTCCTAGCTTGAATCGTGTCCTTATTTGGGGCAAATTTCAGTAAGCTAGTTATTACCCATTAATAGAGTCAATTTTCAGATTCTAGACACGGGTGCCGCAGTTTTGTTTTGACTTGATTTTTTGGCTCGTCTTTAATAGTTGCAATTTTGGTGTTTAAACATCTGTTTTGATGTTGTGATCTTGTGTTTGATAGTGTGACTGTGATCGAAGGCCGTTTGGAAGGGAAAAACTCAGGAATTGTGAGCGCATGCAATTTGCATTAAGGTAGGCTATGACTTCCCGGTTTGTAAATTGAGCTTTTGATTGTAAATTCATGTCAAATTGTTGGATTTTGGGTGGGGTTCATAGTTGAACCATGCTTAATTTTTGAAATCATGCCTTAGGTGTATTTTGGGGTATTCTTAGGAATTCTAGCATGCTTAATCTTGGTATGTGATTGTCTTGCCTCGTAGACTTAGTATTATTGTTCCTATGTTGTTGTGGTAGATTGATATTGGCCTTTCGACTAGTGGTTTCTATAGACTTGTGTTTTGGAACCAATAGTCCTTAGAAATAATCTGACTCACTTTGTACGACTTAGCTCTCTTAGACGTATATAACGTATATGGGCCTGATAGTGTGATCCTTATTTAGGTGACAATTCATCTTTTATGACCTTTCACCGATAATTTACCCTTGTGATAGAATCGGGCGTGTTCATGGATGTTTTAAATGCTTTATTTTGTTATTTGAGGTCGAGTCATGGATATAAAGTTGGAGGGGGTCCCTAGAGGCTTTAGAGATGGTATCGCTCTATGGTATGGACCGTTGGGAGGATAGGGGATGCTTTAGAGTATTCAGAGGTCGTTTTCCATGATTGAAGGTTCATGAGCATTCTTATCAACCCAGGTTTGAGGCCTTGGAGTACCTTCTATTAGGTGTGATCGAGGACTTTGTGTATATTCTTAGTCACAATTCTAGGCCATGAATCATCTTTATTAGCCTTGGTTCGAGTTAGGGCACACCTCTATTAGTCGGGTTCAAGTCCTTATTTTGTGATTATATTTTGTTCTTAGGCTGTATTTACCGCGGTTCGAGTTCGTAGATAGTCTTGGTGGTTCTAGAAGTATTCATAAACCATTATAGTAGTTCCTTAGATCTTCTGTGCATTCTTATGGCTTATGAGGTACAACTAGTTTGTTTACTTTCAATTGCGCATGAGTTTACCATCTGGGCTTTTGTGGTTCAATTAGGTTTTAGTAAGCAATTAATTTTACAGTTGTTTAACGCTAAACTACACCTCATCCGATACTAGGTGTAGGCGATCCTAATCTAGTACAAAACCCAACAATTGGGTTGGGGTCGAACCCACAGGGAGCGGTACAAGTCCGAATTCAGTTATGAAGTTATGAGTGCGATCTACTCGTTTATAGGATTAGAAATTAGTGAAAACATTTGAATAAATCAGAAGGGGTGAAACGAATGTTAGATGGGGGAATTGGTTGGTCAATTAACAACTAAAACAATTATCAAAACAAGGGAATCAATAGGTAAAGGGGAATTCTCGGGGATGTGATTGATTATAGGCTAATTTCTCTGTATGGGTAATTCAAATTTTCTAACAATAGCTAAAATTCAGTAGGTAGGCTAGACTATAGATGCAATAGCTTTCTCTCGAACACCTATTATGATTCAAGCGAGTTCTCTCGAACCTCAACAAGCGTAACAATATAAATAGCTCAAAACCTTAATTTATCCACTCTCTGGAGCTACATAGGTAGAATCGAGTTTCACTCTCTCGAGCTGAACCCACATCAACCCAATAACTACAATCATTAATTGGAAATCTTTGTTCTAAAACCTCTCTCTCAAGCAAGCCCAGAACACTAAGTTAGACAACTACAATTCATGGATTTATACACAGCTACCAATTAAACCTACTTCAATTAATCATTTAAATAGGTAAAAAAATAATACCCATAAGCTAATTAAGCCGATAATCACATGATCTCACCCCAGGAATTGTGGTTTTAGCTACACATCATAAAAAGGAGAAACAATTACCAACTATGTTAGCCATGAGCTGGGTAATGGTTTCCAAGTCTTTACAATGCTTCCAATCAAACTAATTCAAAAAACCAAGTCTCAAAAGCTTCAAAGTCTACAATGGAAAACTCAGGAGAACTGGATTTGTTTTCACAAGTGCAGAACTGAACTCCCAAAAACTCTCTCTTTCTTTTTTGAAATTTAATTTATAGTTTCCCAAATTTTGGCATGCAGAGCCATTAGGCGAAGTAAGTCATGCATCGCCAACCAGGTCGACAGTGCGCCTTTTGTTCCAATCCATCACCGGTTTACCTTGGCTCTTAATCCTCAAGGTTCTGTGACATTAGGCGATTGAGGTTGATGTTGTCGAGTCATTCGGCAGTCCGCTGACTGTCCATTTCTGTCGCCAACTAGGTTCTTCCCCAGGGCTGGCACGCTGGAACTTTAGGTGAGCTAAAGAGCAACTCGATGGTTCGTTGAGTGGTCTTAGCGTTCACCAGGATTTCCTTCCTTCAACTTCTTCAGATTTTTTCGTTCCTTTTTGCTCGGTAGTGTCCTTGCTTTGCTCCTTAGCCTTCTTTGCTGCAAATCAACACTTTAACATCAGTTTGGAGCATAGATTATGCATTTGAGGACACTTAAACCATGAAAACAAAGCCCTAAATGAGTTGAAATCTCATACTCATCAACAACCCCAACTTAAACTTTTGCTTGTCCTCAAGTAACACTCGAGATCAATTAGTTCAATAAAAATGTCTACAAACAGTGCTACTCAAGACTCAACACAAATGCACACAAGAGGTTCAAACTACATATACAATGCTCAATTGTGCACTCTATGTTTCAAATTGTGACTCACCATTATCAAGTATACTCAAGCTCACAATGCTTGCTTGAAATGCATGTTCAAGCTCAAGAAAAGCATTCAAATGCCCTCACAACAAAGATGATTCCATGCTCACACGAGATTTCTCAACAATTTAAGATACCACAATAAAATACAACTCTCACACTCACAAAGATGAACACATGCATGATTCCACCTATAGGTTTGCCCTTATTTTCCAATCAACATTTGTTTCATCTCACTCAAGATCACAAAGGTCATTTCAAGGCTTGTAACGGGGTTGCGTGTTTATGTATGGTCATTTTGGCTTAGTAGCTTCTACCTTCATGAAGTATGGCCTGAACATTACTTTTTTTCTCCTTCTCTTTCACATTCAAACATGCTCACAATTCCCATTTCCTATTTAATTTAAACAAAACTCATTGGATACCTCATTTCTTTTACTCCTTTCACACACTTTATTTCACAACTTTTTCTCCTTTTTCAGTCTTTTTCCATCTTCACCTTTTTCTTTTCTTTCTCTTTTTTTTACATGGAGGGGTTCCATCTTTTTCAAAATAATCCATCAACACGGGGAATTTTTCACACTTCATGACTTTCCTCCTTTTTCACCACACCCCCAACTTAGGCTTTTGGCCTAAGTTGGCTATTCAACAAACCAATACTTCATGAAGGCTATAGGTGATGGGACAAAGAGGTCAAAGTTTTTCAAGTTTCCTCCAAAGAAAAGGATAGGCTCAAAAGGTGCCAAGTAAGGTTCACACTTCTCACAAGGTGGCCACGAAGAGGTATTTTATCAATTTGGTCCACTCTTCGAAACTTTTGCCTAAGATCATTTCAATCGCTTGCTTCACTCAATCAATTGGACTAACGGGGAAAATTATAGGTGTCATCAAGCACAATATTCAAGACAACCTCACCAAACAAGGCATTCGATACCATTATCAAACAAGACTCCACAATTTCTAGCTAGCGTGCAATGTTCATCACAAGAGACTTAATCGACAACCGACTAGACATAAGTACAAGTTGTCTCTGAATATAATTTAAACACTAAGCCTCGCCAAAAATAGACATAAACTGGCAACTCCAAACTCCAAGAGCTCACCATAGTCTTCGAAACTCCAAGCTGCTCCACGCGACTCCAAATCAATGGTGATAACTCAAACTATGATCTACAGGGATAAAAAGAGTAGTATGAGTACCAAAAATGGTACCCAACAGGCATCGATTAGCTCACCTCAAAAGATAACACAAGCATAAACAACAAGTAATAAGGAAAGCATAACACAAGTACCTAAACAGGCAATACTAAGTTAGATAAGCAATAAGGAATATAAATAGGGTACAAAGGGTAAGAATCCGACTAAAGAACATACCTGGAGCGCAAGCCAACAACCTATTCCCAAGCAACTAAAATACAACCAACTACTGAGGATCAAGAGAACTCACAAACACAATTATAGAACCAAACCCTATCAACTATTAGATAATCAATAAAAGAGAACAAAATATAGTCAAATAATAACCTAACCGGACGCCATAAGCCCGGAAGGTACAAAAAACATGCATAACCCAACAAACCCCATTTATTGAAGGGAACAATCAACAAAAAAGTATATTGGTGATAGGTGATGCATATGAATGAAGGGTGAGTAGTAAGACCATCAGTGACAATCCAAACCTCTAACCATAGGTAAAAACCTCGAACCATAAGCATTGATC
Organism: Solanum acaule; assembly: GCA_036250505.1. NCBI lineage: Eukaryota > Viridiplantae > Streptophyta > Magnoliopsida > Solanales > Solanaceae > Solanum > Solanum acaule. The sequence continues at coordinate 51,444 of JAJOOR010010333.1, read as the reverse complement.
TTGAACCAGAAGTAACGGCCTCAAACTGTAAGCATCAGCCTCAAATCGGACGTAATAAGCTTGAACTGTGAGCATCGTCCTCCAACCAGAAGTAACAACCTCGAACTGTGAGTAACCAATAATAGGGCCGTCCAACCAGTCGGGAATGCAAGAGAACTGCCACAATCAAACACAAAAGAGGTGGCAAATTTTTTTAAAAACGGTTCAAAACCATTTCCACAATAAACACAATGGACCAACAACCAAAATATATATATATATATATATATATAATTACCAATAAGCTCCAATATTCACAAAACCAAAACCAATCATCAAACAATAATCACAAAAACAACCCAATAGAGGTGGGTATGGAAATACCTCACCCCACTAACAAAAATAAGTAGTTTTCCTCAAATGCAAAGAAAAACAAAAAAAGTCTAAAAAGTAACAGAAAGGGAGGCAAAGGGTCATCCTACCAAGCTAGGCTTGGGGTCAAGTCTGCATGTCAGCTACTCACTCTGTCTGGGCATTAGTGCCTGACTCCTCAACATCATTGGACCCACAGGAGCCCACCATAGAAGTGTCCCAGAGCGATGCCTGCCTAGCTGTCTCAAACATGGCACTCTCCAAGTTTGCTAAGTCCTCATATACGGTTTCCTCTCCAACACTGAGCTGCTCCTCATCTGTCTCAGCCTCATATTCTGCATCAACATCATCAACTTTAATCTCATCTCCGATAGTAGCCAGAGGAAACTCAGAAGTAGTTGGAATATTTGCGCTGAGGACCTAAACAATCTCCACTGTACCAAACAGCATCAACAGGTCAGTGGACTTCAGCTCGTCCAGATCTCTCCTTAGCTCAGCAACATCGCCCTTCAAGGTCGTCACAACAGCAGTAGCCCCTGGCTCCTCTCACAATCCTCCACCCTCACCATAAGTACATCCAACGCTAGCTTGTGGTCCTCAATCATCTCTCTATGTTCCCTCATCTCAGCCCGTATCAGGGCCAAGGTAGCAGCAAGACCCCGCTCTATCAACCCAGGCACGACAGCCTCTACTTGGGAGGCACGCACATCAGTAGATTGGGATAGATGACCCATCTTGTAATGGCCTGGGTGAGAGGGGGTCGGGAAGTTGTAGAAGTAGTAGCAACAGAAGTAAATGGAGGGGGTGCAACATAAGAACTGGGAATCTCAGAAGCTAAAGGTCCAGAAGTACATGTATGCCTAGTAATATGAGGAGGCATGATTGCCTCAGTCCGCAACATATCAACTTTGATCTCGGGGGATGGATCCACCGATGCTTCCCTCCTCCTGTCCACCTCGTCTCGCATATACTTGGCCTCAATACGTCGAATGCCAATAGAGGAGGTGGGAGTCACCTCCACATCCGTCTTCCCATCCCTCGGAATATGGGCCCATCTGCATAGCTCGGTTATCAGCACTAGAAATGGGAGCGAGGTTTGGCTCTGCTTGGCCCTCATGGTCATCTCTTGCTCGATTAACAGCCCCAAATTCAACCTTTGTTTGTCTATGATCGACCCTAAACAAGCTGTCTTCGGATGGCGGAGAATGGACTCATTCTGAGAAGGCGTAATGGTGCTGCTGATTAACTCGAGCCAGTACCTAGTAGCTATATTGAGGTCCTTCTTCTCGATCTGGGCACTAGCCTCAATCCACCTCGGGGTCGTATTAGAGAGAAGGGGTGCCAACCAATCCTTAAGGTCTTCCAATGTCTTTTTCTTTACTAAATCTGAATAATAGTGCATGAGATCCCTAGAGCACCCAAGAACTACATTTATTTCCAAGCTTCTGCATTTAACGTTCTTGCCCTAAACCATCACAAAGTCAACTGGTTAGAAGGCACTTGCCTTTTTCTTCCCCTTTGGCACTAACTCTCCATAGGCCAAATAGAACTCCCGGACCCAAGTAGGAATGTAGGGGCCACAGGGTTTGGTGAAAACCATAAACTTATGGAATCACAAGGTGTTCTATACCTCCGGATATCTGTCCACCACACCGTCGGTAGACAACATCTTCTCTTCTAATTTGGTCCTCGTAACCTCGGCCTTTAGTCTATTGAGTGATTGGGGAAGGAGGACCTTGAACTAGTGGTGCCTGGACCACTGTCTTATCTGGAGGAGGAGATGGAGCTGGAGATGGAGGGGTAGGCATCAGAGGCACCAGGACAGATCATTCAAAGATTTGGAGCGTAGCTCCGCTCTCAAGTGTACCATGCTCTATTAATTTTTTTCATTCTATCGAGGAGATTAGATGCTATTTCAAAAGGTTGTTGCATTATGCCCCCTGGGACAAGTTGGTCAGCAACACCTTTGTTCACCGAGTCAAGACTCCTATAGAAGTGTTGTAACAACACGTTGTTCGGCAGCTCGTGAGTTGGACATTGAAGTAACAACTTCTGAAATCTCAGCCACGTCTCATGTATTAGTTCACCCTCTAAGTGCTTGAAGCTCTGAATATTATCTCTTAATGCCATCATCCTTGAAGGAGGGAAGAACCTTAGCAAGAATGCCACAATAAGTTCATCCCAAGTAGTAACAGAGTTCCTCGGTAGATCCGATAACCACCTGGTAGCTTCTCCCATCAAAGAAAAAGGGAACAACCGAGGACTGACTAATTTTGAGAGACATTCTTGAATGAGAACAGACCACATACATCTACAAAATTCTGAATATGCTCATGGGGATCCTCATGATCTAGCCTTCCATATAATTATCACTTCATTTGCAAAAGTTGCAACATTGTGCTCGTGACATGGAAGACAGCATTCCTCTCAACAAGAGGTAGATGTATTGCACCAACACCACCCAATTGAAATGGGTCATTAAAATCGTTCAGATTTCCAATATCATCTTGGTGGCCAATTTGGCTACCATTACTCCTGTTTACGCACATCTCTTCTTTTGTTCCAACACAGCCAACACAAACACAAAACAAAGTAAGTCGATTCAACTACAACACAAGAAGATTACATTTCAAACTTCAACAAGAGAATTCTAAACACCACTCCCCGGTAGCGGCACAATTTTTTTATTAACGCTTAACTACACCTCATCTGATACTAGGTGTAGGCGATCGTAATCTAGTATAAGACCCAACAATTGAGTTGGGGTCGAACCTACAGGGAGCGGCACAAGTCCAAATTCAGTTATGAAGTTATGAGTGTGATCTACTCGGTTATAGGATTAGAAATTAGCGAAAACATTTGAATAAATCAGAAGGGGTGACACAAAAGTCCGATGGGGGAATTGGTTCGTCAATTAACAACTAAAACAATTATCAAAACAAGGGAATTAATAGGTAGAGGGGAATTCTCGGGGATGTGATCGATTATAGGCTAAGTTTACTATATGGGTAATTGAAATTTACTCATAATCACTAAAACATTGGTTCTAAAACCTCTTTCTCAAGCAAGCCTAGAACACTAAGTTAGAATTGCATTTGCAACTACAATTCATAGATTTTTACACAATTATCAATTAAACCCACTTCAATTAAGCATAAAATCAGTAAACAACAATACCCATAGGTTAATTAAGACAATAATCACATGACCACACCCCAAGAATTGGGGTTTTAGCTATACATCTTAAAAAAGGAGAAACAATTACCAACTATGTTAGCCATGAGCTGGGTAATGGTTTCCAAGTCTTTACAATGCTTCCAATCAAACTAATTCAGAAACCCAATTGAAAATTCTCAAAACCAAGTCTCAAAAGCTTCAAAGTCTACAATGGAAAACTCAGGAGAACTGGATTTGTTTTCACAAGTGCAGAACTGAACTCCCAAAAACTCTCTTTCTTTTTTAAAATTTAATTTATAGTTTCCTAAATTTTGGCATGCAGGGCCATTAGGCGAGGTAAGTTGTGCATCGCCAACCAGGTCGGCGATGCGCCTTTTGTTCCAATCCATCACCAGTTTTCCTTGGCTCTTAATCCTCAAGGTTCTGTGACTTTAGGCGATTGAGGTTGATGTTGCCGAGTCATTCGGTGATCCACCGACTATCCATTTATATCACCAAGTAAGTTCTTCCCTACGGTTGGCACACTGGAACTGTAGGCGAGCTAAAGAACAACTCGACGGTTCACCGAGTGGTCTTGGCTATCACCAGGATTGCCTTTCTTCAACTTCTTCAGCTTTTTTCGTTCATTTTTGCCCGGTAGTGTCCTTGCTTTGCTCCTTAGCCTTCTTTGCTGCAAATTAACACTTTAACATCAGTTTAGAGCATAGATTAGGCATTTGAGGAAACATAACCCATGAAAACAAAGTCCTAAAAGAGTCTTTAATCACAGACTCATTAACTGTTCGACCTTTCCTTCATTTATGTGTTTCATAGTTAATTTTTTCATTAGCATTTCTTTTAGTGACCTCTAGTTGTATTTATTTCTTCTTTGTATTATTGTCTTTACTTCCCAAGCTCAGTCAACCCATGATGCCTATTGGGTACATGTTGAGCTATTCAATTACGACCAATATTACACATACTACAGTCTTCATCTATTTTTGTGATGCAGGTCTGAGCACCAGTCACCAACATTGATATCAAGCTTGCAACGAGGATACTCGAAGGAAAGGGTGAGCTTATGACGTCCTGGATCAACCTGTCTCCTTCTATTTTAGCTTTCACTAGTCTTTTGATTTTGAGACATGTACTCATTTTTTGCATCTCTATAAATGTGACTACAAGGTTTTGGGATTGGATCTAGTATTTTGATAGTATACATTTGTTCTTGTTCTTATCTTTCCCTTTGTTCTTTAAATCTTTCACTTTATTGCTTGTTATTTGTTGTTTATGCCTTGAATGCCTATTACTTGTCATTATAGGTAACGAGTTGGCTTTCCTACTAGTGGATTATAGTAGGTGTCATCACTACTTGAGTTTTTGGGTTGTGACATCTCGGTGCTAAGTAAACTCCCAACGGAAATAGGTTGATAAACTTAATAATAATAATATGATAAAACTGAACAATGCTCATAACTAATAAATACAAAGTAGTATTAGTCATAACTGAATAGCTCATGCATACTAATAATATCTAGACACTTTATATGAAATTAAAGAATCACAAATTTTGAAGCTGATCATCAGAGACATGCATCTGAATAACTTTTTTGAGACATGCAAATAGCTACATTCTAAGGGTTCATGAAAGTCTTGTTTTAAAATACTAAATGTTACTTTGAAACACATAATTAAATTATTCTTCAAGAAGACTGAAAGAAACAAAGAAGAATCATGTTTTTGGTTAAACCCTAACTATTATAGAAATCATAAACTATAAAGCTAGGTTTTCCTTGAGACTCACTGGGTGATAGGAAACCCATTGATGAAATCCCACACTACTGGAGTGGAAGCCCTAACTTGAATTCTTGGACTGAAGCTTGAAGCCTAAGACTATGAAACTCTGGTTTTTGCTTGAGAGAAACCTTTAAAGAGAATAATATAGTTTTGTAAGAGTTATGCATGAGAGGGGGGGGGGGGGGTTAGTGATTAGTTTCCCTAAATACCACTTATAATAGGCTAAGGTCCACTATTTGGTCAATGGGTTGTAGGTGCCTCTCGTGAAAGTCAGGATATAAATCCGAGTTTCTAAATTTTCATCTATGACATGCGTCTAGAGTCTGTAGTTTCTTCTACGAAATGTAAATAGTGTCGAAATTGATAGACTAAAATAAGGTTTCAGGACTTTGATCTACGAACTCAATCTATGGTCCATAAATGGTTTTACGGCTCATAGAACATAGACATGAGATTTTAACTTCTAAAGTTGCTATACGGTTCCCATCTACGGTCTATAGTTCCTTTAACGGTTCATAGATGGTGTTTGTAAAACAAAGAATGTTGTGTAGACTAATTTTCTTGGTTTTCTTTAATCTAATTTGGACTTATGAACTTTTGGGGTGTTACATCACATAATCAAACTATTCATGAAGAAGAATGGAAAATATGGTGAAAATCATGCTTTCATAAGAAACATAATGTCACAACCCGATTTCTCAAGTTATGATGACACCTACTACACCCCACTAGTAGGTAAGCCTAACCCTTAGTCCGGAGCCATGAGAAGTGAACTATTAAGCAGAAGTCACAATAAGAAGTAAAAAGTTTATAGAAAGGGTAATCAATAGAAATGCAATACAAGGAACCATCCCAAGACCTGACATCAGCCAGCAATCCAACATCTAACCCAAAATGAGAGTACAAGGCTTTTACAGATACAAGATAAGTACAAGTTGTCTCTGAATATAATTTAAACACTAAGCCTTGCCAAAAATAGACATAAACTGGCAACTCCAAACTCCAAGAGCTCACCATAGTCTTCGAAACTCCAAGCTGCTCCGCACGACTCCAAATCAATGGTGATAACTCAAACTATGATCTGCAGGGAGCAAAAGAGTAGTATGAGTACCAAAAATGGTACCCAATAGGCATCGATTGGCTCACCTCAAAAGATAACACAAGCATAAACAACAAGTAATAAGGAAAGCTTAACACAAGTAACTAAACAGACAATACTAAGTTAGATAAGCAATAAGGAATAGAAATAGGGTACAAAGGGTAAGAATCCAACTAAAGAACATACCTGGAACGCAAGCCAACAACCTATTCACAAGCAACTAAAATACAACCAACTACTGAGGATCAAGAAAACTCACAAACACAATTATAGAACCAAACCCTATCAACTATTAGATAATCAAGAAAAGAGAACAAAATATAGTCAAATAATAACCTAACCAGACGCCATAAGCCCGGAAGGTACAAAAAACATGCATAACCCAGCAAACCCTATTTAATGAAGGGTACAATAAAAAAAAAGTATATTGGTGATAGGTGATGCATATGAATGAAGGGTGAGTAGTAGGACCATCAGTGACAATCCAAACCTCTAACCATAGGTAAAAATCTCGAACCATAAGCATTGATCTTGAACCAGAAGTAATGGCCTCAAACTGTAAGCATCAGCCTAAAATCGGAAGTAACAAGCTTGAACTGTGAGCATCATCCTCCAACCAAAAGTAACAACCTCGAACTGTGAGTAACCAATAATAGGGTCGTCCAACCAGTTAGTAAACTCCCAAGGGCGTCAGCCTTTAGCTAGCAAGAGTAAACCTGGGGGCACTAGCAAGACCAAATGTATGCAAGAAAAGGTGTTGACGTGCCAGCTAGTCATGTTAAAAGTAAGCATATTGCAAATGCCTCTAATATCTCAAGTAGAAAATGGAGCACGTCCTCGAAGTCTATTAATCTAAAAAATTAGTAAGTTAAGTGATCCAGGTGGTACGACTCTCGTTAAAACAAGTTTAGAATAAAAGCTGAGTAAAACTGTATTTCATCATGAACAGTAAAAATAACAATGCATGAGCTGGGACCATACCACAAAACTCGTGAGAATGAACAAACAATTTAATGCATTCCATCACCAACATTCAACCAAAGAACTCCTAGTCAAATTAACATAAGGTTAAACAAACCACACAACTAAAGAGAGTACTATCTTCGGATCCAACTAGTCCTTGCATACAACCTCTAGCCTAAAATATAATCAAGCTCAATAAGGATACGATACACCTACTAGTAAACAACAAGCAAAGGGATAAAATAAAAGCTTTCAAATCAATAAATGGGGAACCAACTCAAGGGACAACACCCTATTCCAATCATACCGCTCCAGTCCATGGCTAAGCATAACTAGGACCAACCCTCGGCTACGACAAGCCACAAAGGTCACAACCACCAACACAGGGAAAATGACCCTATACAAGACCTGTAGGGAGCAAATCATAACTATGAGCGCAATAAACCACAACCTGAAGCATCTAAGGTCCAACCTATTCAAAGGCCATAACGTATCAATCCTAGCAAGGATAAGCAAGATCATCTACGCGACAAGTGAGGCTACAAGCCTAAACTAAGGATCCCAACACCTACAATAAGCTCAAGGCTCTTACAGGGTCAAGAAAAGACGGAATGAACAAAATGATCTAATATACGATGAATACAATTTAAAATCACATGTAATATATACTACACATCATCTATAAGCTCAATCAAGAAAGTAGACCGAATCCTACCTTAAAACCGGTCATGAGCCCTCTGAATCCACCATACAAGAGCTACCCACTTACGAAACACCTTCAAACACCGCCACACTATTAAATTATCGATGACAATGTTATTACATATGTTTAGACACTAAAATTGAAATAATTGGAGACAGACCAAAAATTAAGTCAAAATGGGAATGTGGGATCCACATAGGAAATCTTAAAATTGACTCCATCAAAAGGTCCTACTCGACTAACCAAGCTTGTGCCCCGAATGGGGCTCAATTCCATGTCCAAAATAGTCCAAATACACAAAAGCGCCGAATTCACCATTAAAGAACACAAAAAAAAGTTGGGTAGCCCCTTCAGGGTAGAAATTAACTCAAACGGGGAGTCCCCGACACTTCCCAAACATTCCAACCTGTAGCCACACAAAATCCCAAACCAGCGCAAATGAAATTAGCTTAATCAGAGCTCTATAGCTCTAGCGATCACATTTTTGAATTGAGGGTTGAAGCTTAAATATCGCTATTTAAATAATAGAGATTCTAGTTGCTAAAAGGGTATTTCTAGTTGCTAAAAGTTTGAATTCTAGTCATTAAACGACTGCACCAGCAACACCATATTTAGCAATTTTTCAAAGACTCTGAACACATCCTTGGAATTTGTTACGGACCCGATAAAAATAAACCAAATTTAAATGGAATCATCGGAATTTGCTAAATATAATTTTCTGGACTCAATGGAATCATCGAAACCTCCATCCGAGGTCATCTCATGAAAAGTGGGTCTCACACTCAAGTTCTATTTTTAGCTAAAATCCACAAAAAGACTCAAAATGAGATCGAAAGCCTCGAGAACCGCACAAAAGGTCATTCTAGTCCAAACTCAACAATTTTTAGCTAATCGCGCAAACAAAATTCTCATCCGAGCATGTTTACCAAGAATGTTGACTGAAGTAAAACTTTCACTTAAGCTTCCAAGTTAAAACGCCTAACGATACAAACTCACAATGGAATTCTCAAGGATCGGATAAACCATGCCCCTAGCCTAAAATGGCCCTTCTAAAGTTGATGGAACCATCCGAATTGCATGTTGAAGTCGTCTATGTGAACTTTTGATCGAAGCCAGTAGTTGAAGTTTCAAACGCTCCAAAATACAGAAACTTCCACAAAACCCAAACAAACACCCCTGTGACTAGACTGTCTGTCCCATCAAGACATAACTGACTTGGGGTCACTACAAAAAGGCTCTAAACACTGAAAAGATGAGAAAACAAAGAAAATGACCTTGAGGGTCATTACAACATTCACTACTAAAAGGACTTTTGTTTGTGAAAGTAGAAGGATAGTCACGCCCTGAAGGCAAAAAATGACTATGGATACAAGGTCCGCTTGCTCCACCTCACCCTCAGACCCCCTCTCCGATCAAACAACACCAATAAAGAACTCAAGCTAAGAGGAAAATCCTTAAGTTCACTTCAAAATTTCAAAAGCTCCTCCAATTTCTTTTTGGTCTCCAACTCTCGCCCAACTAAACTAAACTTGACAGGATGTACCAAATTCAACTGAGAAGACCAATGCCACACGAAAACTACAAAATTGAGCCAACATAGAACCATGGCAGATGCAACCTAACTAACAAATCAAAATACTCATCTTATGACCCATATCTAACATCTTCTAACCACCAAGAGCGTCATGTTTGTCCTTAGCTAACTTGAACATCTCCTGCACCAATTGAAATCCACCAATAACACTCCACAACACAAACCTCGCAAGAAGTACATAGCCTATCTAAACATCGAGGAACAAGAACTTCTAAAACAAGGAACTCAACCTAGGACAAAGACCAAAATCTACTCCTGCCTCTCAAAGACCAACAAATCCATCTGCATCACAGCCTTTTAAAGCTAACCGTGCTAATCCGAAGGATGACCATCTTGTGAACGATAAGTCTAAACTGATCCCTGCTCCAATGACCTACACCAAGCAAATGAACTTCTTTAAAAAAATTACACCATGAGCTCACAAGCTATTATGCCACCACAACTATGCATCGACTACCGCTGTCTAAGAGAAACCAAGCTGGTAGGTGGTGTATCATCATAATCAACTTACTGATAGTGTCCCAAAGGAACCAAACCCCATCACAAACCACACAAGATGCAAAGCTACTATGCGTCTCACTGACTAAACGCTAGCTCGAATAGTGCTTTGTTGTCTTATTAGCAATGTGAAGATGGTGTGGTAAAATGACCTATTGGCGTTCACATATCCTAGCACAAAAGATCATAATGAAAAACTGATGGTTTATGCTAGGAGGTGATTGGTGCTCCACTTTCTCTGATCAGCGTCTCGCCGATCCAGCACAAGTTCAAAGGACACAAGATGAAGGGAAAAAATGTGATTTTGGAAAAAGTGTTTTTTTTAGAATGTTCCAAGGATAGAATAGAGATTTGTGCAATTGTGTACCTTTATCTTCTTCACGATTAGGGCAATAGACATGGGATATGTGATATAATAGGAAAATAGTATGCAAGGTAGAGAATATAGAAAAGGTAAAAACTTCTTAGCTTTTAGATAAAGAAAACTCATATAAGGGTCAATTCAAGTTTGAAAGTCAAGTTTCACTTATAAATTTAGCTTGAAATGGAGCTTTATTTTATGGGTATTGTATATATTTCATCTGTTATGAGTAGTTAAACCCTAATCTAAGTGTGTGTTGTATATGGGTATGTAAAACATGAACAAGTATTGATTAATCAGATTTAATATTTATTGCATTATATCGATCTATTGTTGTCATGAAGTTTTAATCTAAAATTAGTGGTTGCGAACATTGATTGAGCTCTCTAATACCATCTTGACTTAGGAAAGGTTAGTGGAGTTGAGTAAGACTCAATAGTGAGGACTTGATGAAATTTACTTTATGGGTTTGAGCCTGCAGGAAAGGGATAATTTGAGTAGTTTCACATTTAATGGTATTGACCTAGGAATAGTATCTACTCAAGGTTTGTTTGGTCTTTTATTGGAAAGGGTCCTAAAGTTTGAAAGAATCCAAGGGATGATTGCTTGATAGTTCGGAAGAATATTGAAGGTAGATTAGACCTAATGCTATCCATGTATCGATCGATGTTGTTCGGTAATTTTTTACCTACTCAAGTTGAAACCCCTATCGTTATGCATACACCCTTAGTCTTTTACAACTTGTTAAGTTTCACTTTCATCTGGGCTAAAATAATCATCAAGAGGATAATACTGATTAGAATATTGTACTAATTGAACAAACCACAAGCCCTACATCAAACACACAACTATACCTCCCCCACTTTTGTAACTCATGAATTATAATATATACTTAAGAAAAGATTTCATTTGAGATGCAAAATAATGACTTTTATCCTACACGTATGACAATAGTCACAAATATCTTGAAACTCTGAAAAGAAAATTTATCAAAAAATTGAAAAGCAAAAACATACCCAAAATTGTACTTTCAAAAATAAACTCTATTGAAAGTTACTCTAAATATTTAAAAATTGAACCTGTCGAATAGAAATACACTTTCTTTGCAATAGGTTAAGATTCATTTTTTTCGAAAAATCTTATGTGGTAATCAAGAGTGGATAGACGTAGAAGAAAATAAGTTACACTAATACTATATGCAATAAGGTTTTATGAAGCTTTATCTATAGAAGTCAAAGTATCACAAAAACTTACTTCATTAGTCACACTATCACAAGAACTTACTTCATTAATTCTTAAAACCTATAAAAGAAAGGTGAGTGAAAAATCAAGTACCCTATTCTGTTAGATATATAAATATTCTTAACTTTATAAATATGGTTCTCAAAGGAGAAAAGGTATGGAAATTATTTTAAGCTTAAAATCAAGTATACAAGTTGAACAAACATATATGGAGTCCTGATATAGTCCATATATCATACTATTTTTAAATTCAGATATAGCTAATTTGACTGACAATTATTAATGGCTTAAACAACATGAACAGGAGAATTCAACCAAAACACTCATCAAAAGAAAATTCAAAGAACTTCTAGATAAAAAAAATAAAAAAAAAATAAAACAACAAATATGTATGATGGTATGAACTACCTAAACAAGAATATTTGAACATCAATCGAGCAGTGCAGATATTCACAACCACTGAATCTTAATTAAAATAAAAATTAATATAGAACATCATCAACTATAACAAACCCCACAACATAAATGCAATCAAACTCAATTTTTTTTTTAAAAAAAAAAGAATAATGAACAACTTACCTGAATGAAAATACTAATCAAATGAGAAAGTGCAAAAGGATCAACTCCTGGAGTAGATCTGTGTATTGTTATAATTGAGGAGAACATATTGATTCGGGTGGATGGGTTGTTGGAAGGTAGATTTGCTAAGATGATACAATTGAGGGGGAGGGGGGAAGAGGCAAGACAACTTAAAAATTAATATAACCAAGTGACAGGGAATTGCCTCAATCAAGGCAATAAATATTATATTGTCTGATAAGACATTGACATGATACATAAATCTACAAACTAAGATGAGGATATAAATAAGTATCTTTCACTAGAGAATAGAAGAGTGAAGCCTTTAGACAACACTAAGCTTATCATAATCCAAGCCTTCTCCACTCCTCATGGCATTAGGTACCTCCACCTAAAGGTTTCATTCTTCTGTCCTTTAGTGAAAGATACTTAATCATATCATTATACTAGTTTTGTTAATTTATCTTATCGTGTCATTTGAAATTGCTTAGCAGATAAAAAATAATCTATTGCCTCAATTGAATTTATTGATGCAATAATTTCTCGTCCCTAAGTTTAATCAGTTTTTAATTTACCTCTCACATTCTTCCTTCCCCCCTCCCACCCCTCCCCCACCGTTCTCCTCATTTGTATCATTTCTTGGAAATATACCTTTCACCCATCCATCAATCCAAATCAATCTTTGCTCCTCAATCAGATCGATATGTAGATCTATTTCAGGAGTTGATCCCCTTGCAATTCATCATTTAATTAGTCTTGTAATTTAGGTAGGTTGTTCTCTTTTTTTTTATTTGAATTTGACGGCTTTCATATTGTGGGATTTATTATTACTGATGATTTCCTACATTAATTTCAATTTAATAAAGATACAAATTGTTTTAAAAAAATTTAATGTAGAAGTTTTATGAACTTTCATTTGATGAACTTTGTTTTGTCGAATTCTCTTGCCGATACTATATAAGTCATTTAATCAGCATCTGTCAAATTAGTTATATCTGAATTTGAAAATAGTTTGATGGACTATACGAAAACTCCATATATGTTTGTTCAACTTGTATACGTGATTTCAAGTATAAAATAACTTGCATATCCTTTCTTCTTCGAAAATCATCTTTATGAAGTTTAGAGTTTTTCTTAACGTGGAATAAGGAATTTGTTTTTTCATTTGCATGTCTTTTATATATTTTAAAAATTAATGAAGTAAGTTCTTGTGATAGTGTGACTTTTGTCAATAATGTATGATAAACCTATAGCATACAGAGTTAATATCACTTATGTTATGCTACTTCTATCTACTCTTGATTATTACATAAGATTTTTCAAAAATGAATCTTAAATTATTGCAAAGGAAATGTATACACATTAAAAAGATTTGTTCTTTTAAAGAATTAGAGTGGCTTTCAATATTTCTTGTTTTTCTTATGAGTAGAATTTTGGGTATGTTTTTACTCTTTATTTTAATGATTAATGTTTTTCAAAATTTCAAGATCTTTATGAGTGAAGTCTTATGTGAAGGATGAAAATCACTGTTTCGCAGCTAAAATGATTTTTTTTTAAAGTTCATATCTTAATTTATGAGCTCCAAAAGATGGGGGGAGGGGGGGAGGTGCAATTTTGTATGTAAAGTAGGGGTTGTGGTTGTTCAGTGTAGTACAATATACTAATTAGTATTTGCCTCTTGATGATTATCTTAGACTAGATGAAAGTGATACTCAAAATATTATTTTCTAGTTTATAAACTATGGCTCTTACAATTTTCACTCATATGTTTGAACTTTATATTTGTGTTTTTCAAAAAATTACATTAGACTTTCTTTTGTATTTTCCACAGATCTTCCACGAAATGAGAACATCTTTTATCGTGTTAGATAAATTTTAGTTAAAGTTATATTCCATAATCTTACTCAAAGTATGTGATTGTATGTCCTCTTATTAGTTTTGCATACTTTATTTTTTAGGTCTTTTCTTCAAGTGTATAGGAAGAAAAAGGAAAGAATCACTGATAATCACTTAAAAAGTATTTTTCATTATATTGTTGTATTGCATGTAAACAACATATTTACCTAATTGAGCAATATATAGATTGATGTCATAGTTTGTTGTTTTAGGACCATGGAGCACATGAAAGTTATATCTTATATTCTCCTGGTTATTTTTCACTATAAACTAATAGATTTCATGTAAACTATATAGAGTAGTTGGTAGTTTACCGACTCATTGGACTCAAATTCTTGAAATATTGTCAAGTTTTAATGCTTATTGAAGGAGTTTTAGGCTCTGGTTCTCTGGTATGCAAGCATTCCTTGGAAAAATATGTTTGACGAATTTGAAGCCAAAGAGCGTCGAAGCACACCGATATGGAATGGGTGTTTCGCAGAAGCTAGAATGCATCTCACCAACTAAACACTGGTTGGATTGGTGCTTTGTTGTCTTAGTAGCAACATGAAGATGGTGTGATACAATGACCGATCAGTGTTCTCCAATCCCAGCACAGAAGCCCGTGACAAAAAACTGAAGGTTTATGCATGCGAGGAGGCGATTGGTGCTCCACTTTCTCTAATCGGTGTCTCGCCGACGCAACACAAGTTTGAAAGATGCAAGATGAAGAGAAAAAAATGAAATTTTGGAAAAAAGAATGTTTTCTTTTGAAATGTTCGAATGATAAGTAGGGATTTGTGCAATAGTATACCTTTATCTTCTTCCCAATTAAGGCAATAGACATAGGATATGATAGAATAGAAAAATAATATGCAAGGTAGTGAATAGAGAAAAGTGAAAACTTCTTAGCTTTTAGAGAAAGAAGGTATATCCAAGGTTGGAATTCAAGTTTCACTTATAGATTTAGCTTGAAATGGAGCTTTGTTTTACGGGTATTGTCTCGATTTCATCTTTTATAAGTAGCTAGACCCTTGTCTCTGGGTGTGTGTTGTATATGAGGGTGTAAAACATGAATGGGTATTGATTAATCAGATTTAATATTGATAGTATTATATCGATCTATTATTCTTTTGAAGTTTTAATCTAAAATCAATGGTTGTGAACATTGATTGTGCTCTCTAATACCATATTGAAAAGGGAAAACTTAATGGAGTTAGGTAAGACTCAATAGTGAGGACTTGATGAAATTTACTCTATTGGTTTGAGCCAGGGATGGGATAATTCAAGTAGATTCACATTTAATGGTATTAAGATAGGAATAGTCTATCTACTCAAGGTTTGTTTGGTGTTTTATTGGAAAGGGTCCTAATGTTCGAAAGAATCCAAGAGATATACACTTGATAGTTGGGGAGAATATTGAGTGTAGATTAGACGAAATGCTATTTATGTATCAATCGATGTTGTTCGGTAAATTTTACCTAATCAAGTTGAAACCCCTATCACAATGCATATACCCTTAGTCTTTTCCAACTTGTTAGTTTCACATTCATGTGGACTAAAAGAATCATCAAAAGGATAATAGTGTTAGAATATTCTACTAATTGAACAAACCACAACCCCTACATCACACACACAACTATACCTCTACCTACTTTTGGAGGTCATGAATTATAATATATACTTAATAAAAGATTTCATTTGAGTTGCAAAACAATGACTTTCATCCTACACGTAAGACAAAAGTCACAAATATCTTGAAACTGTAAAAATAATTTTAATCAAAAAATTGAAAAGCAAAAACACACCCAAAATTCTACTTTTAAAAAATAAACTTTAGCGAAGTCCCTCTAAATCTTCAAAAAAAAAAGAGACTCTTTTGAATAGAAATACACTTTCTTGGCAATAGGTTAAGATTCATTTTAAAAAAAATCTTATGTGATAATCAAGAATAGATAGATGTAGAATAAAATAAGTTGAGACATTAATATATAATATATGCAATTAGGTTTTATCATACTTTATCTACAGAAGAAGTCAGTCAGTCAGTCACACTATCACAAGAATGTACTTCATTAGTCAAACTATCACAAGAACTTACTCTTATTAATTCTCAAAACCTATAAAAGACAGGAGAGAGGAAAATCAAGTACCCTATTTTGTTAGTATAAAAATATTCAAAACTTTATATATATGATTTTCAAAAGAGAAAGGCTATGCAATTGTTTTATACTTAAAATCGAGTATACAAGTCGAACTAACATATATGGAGTTCTCATATAGTCCATATTCAGATATATCTAATTTGACTGATAATTATTAATGACTTAAAAAATATGAACAGGATATTAAACCAACAAACTCATTAAGTAAAAATTCATAAAACATCTAAATAATTTTTTTTTAAAAAAACAACAAATATGTATGAATAGTATGAACTACCTAAACTATAATTGTTGAATAACAACCAATCAATTCAGATATTCATGACCACTGAATCTTAATTAAAATAAAAATTAATATAAAACATCATAAACAATGACAAAGCCCACAACATAAATGCAGTCAAACTCAATTTTTATTTTTTCTAAAAAAAGAAGAATGAACAACTTACTTGAATGAAAAAAACTAATGAAATGTAAAATTGCAAAAGGATCAACTCCTCGAGTAGATCTGCATGTCTTGGTAATTGAGGAGCAAATGTTTATTTGGGTGGGTGGGTGGGTTGGTGGAAGGTATATTTTCTAAAAATGATACAATTGAGGGGGAAGGGACGAGACTAATTAAAAATTAATATAACCGAGGGATGCGAAATTGCAGCAATCGAGGCAATAACTATTCTTTTATCATAAATAAATTTACAAACTAAGATCAGGATATACTTAAGTACGTTTCACTAGAGAAAAGAAGAGTCAAACTTTAGACGACACTTATATTACCATAATCCAAGCCTTCTCCACTCCTCGTGGCATCAAGTACCTCCACCTCAAGATTTCACTCTTTTGTCCTTTAGTGAAAGATACTTCATCATATCATTATCCTTGTTTGTAAATTTATCTATTATCTCAACGGAAATTGGTTAGGAGATAAAAAATAATCTATTGTCTCAATTGTATCGATTGGTAATAATTTCTTGTCCCTAATTTTAATCAATTTTAGAATTACCTCGCACCTTCTCTCTCTCCCCCTCCCCCCCACCCCCACCCCTCCCTTCTACTTAATTGTATCATTTCTTGCAAATCTACCTTCCACTCATCCATCAATCCAAATCAATCTTTGCTCCTCAATTATAACGATATGTAGATCTACTTTAGGAGTTGATCCTCTTGCAATTCATCATTTAATTAGTCTTATTATTCAGGTAACTTGTTCTATTTTTTTTTCAATTTGAATTTGACTACATTCATATTGTGGGATTTATTATTACTCATGATTTTCAACATTAATTTTATATTAATTAAGATACAAATTGTTTTTTAAATTTTAATTTTTTTTTATGTAGAAGTTTGATGAACTTTCATTTGATGAATTTTTTTTGGTTGTATTTATTTGTTGATATTGTTTAAGCTATTTAATAAGTATCTTTCAAATTAGTTATATCTGAATTTGAAACTGCTTTGATGGATTATATGGCGACTCCATATATATTTGTTCAACTTGTATACTTTATTTTAAGTATAAAATAACTTGCATATCCTTAATCGTCTTTATGAAGTTAGGAATTTTTCTCTATCTAACATGGAATAAGGAACTTGTTTATTCACTTGCCCGTCTTTTATATGTTTTAAAAATTAATGAAGTTCTTGTGATAGACTGACTTTTTTCAATAAAGTATGATAAACCTATTGCATATAGTGTTAATATCGCTTTTGTTATGCTCTATCTACTCCTGATTATCACATATGATTTTTCAAAAATGAATCTTAACTTATTGCAAAGGAAATACATATCCATTAAAAGATTCGTTCCTTTGAAAATTTAGAGTGGCTTTCAATACTTCTTTTTTTTATAAGTAGAATTTTTGGTATGTTTTTTCTCTTTAATTTTATGATTAATGTTTTTCAAAATTTCAAGATATTGGTGACTTCAGTCTTATGAAAAGGATGAAAATCATTGTTTCGCAACTCAAATGATTTATTTTCTTAAATACATATCATAATTTATGAGCTCCAAAAGGAGGATACAATTGTGTGTATAAAGTAGCGGTTGTGGTTATTCTATCTAGTACAATATTCTAATTATTATTAGCTTCTTGATGAAAGTGATACTCAAAATATTATTTTCAAATTTATAAACTCTGGCTCTTGCAACTTTCAGTCATATATTTGAACTTCATAATCATTTTCTGCCAAAAAATTACTTTCTTTTGAGTTTTCCACAGATCTCCCACGGAATGAGAACATCTTTTATAAAGTTGAATGAATTTTAGTTAAAGTTATATTCCATATTTTTTGTGAAAGTATGTGATTGTATGGCCCATCTTATTGGTTTTGTATACTTTATTTTTAAGGTCATTAATTCAAGTGTATTGGAGAAAAAGGAAAGAATCACCAATAATGACTTAAAAAGTATTTTTCATTATACTGATGTACTGCATGTAAACTACATATATACCTAATTGAGAAAATATATAGATTGATGTCATAGTATGTAGTTTTAGGACCATGGATCACATGAAAGATATATCTTCTATTTTTCTTGTATTTTTTTTTGTAACAGTACCCTAGAATTTTTTTGAACTAAGACCCGAACCATCCTTCGTTGTAAATAGGGTTTTATCGAGGAATTTAAAATTTCTTAAGTGTTAAGGTCAGGTCACTAGATATAGCACCTTGAGTTCCAAAAAGAATTAAAGAGAATTCATTCAAGTCATTCCTAGGATTTTCTAAGTTTTGGGTCAACTTAAAATGACCATACCCTTCAGTACAGGATGAGTTAGGTGGCCCATAAGATATCAAATGAAAGGTCTTGGAATTCTCTTTTCAACGCCACCCAGTTTGCTAATTTTTGAGCTCGTGTGAGGATGATATGCTCGTTTAAAGTTGGGATGTCGAATTAAGGAAAGCTACCCGAAAATATGAGGGGTATTTTGGTCTTTTTCTTACCCAATCGGATTTAAGCATTTTTAGTAGGGTTTTAGGACTAGAAACTGATTAGAATTAATTTCATTCATCCCCAAAAGAATTTAGGGTTTTAGAGAGAAGATTCAAGAGGAGAAAAAGTTCAAAGTTTCAAGCGTTCGTTTAAGAAATTCAAGATTTCGCCAAGAACCTAGTTATTTGAGGTATGTAAGCTTCCATATTGTTGGGTTTGTTCACTCACACACTAATCATGAGTTTATTTTGAGAATCTATCCATAAATATTGAGTAATTTAATTTCTTGATGAGTTCTTTATATGTGTTCTTGAAGTTTCCTTATCGATTATATTTTGATGTAAGATTCTACTTGGGTCAACTTCAAACGACCATATCTCTTAGAATATAAAGAGTTACGTTAGTCATAACCTATTAAATTAAAGGTATTTGAATCTACTTTCCAACTCCACTAATTTCGCATCAATCCAATTTCTGAGTAAAAAGTTATGACTATTTTAGTAACCTGATACAGTGTTGTTACGAATTAGCCGATGGAAAACACTAAAAATGGTCGTTTTTGTTTTTTTTACCTCCACGAAAACCTTAAACCAATTTCTTGACTAATAAAAGGCTCAAAACAATCAGATTTTCATATTTTAATCCATCATTCTCTTCTCTCTCAAATCTGAGGGAAAAACCCTAAGGAAAAATCAAAGTAGAAGACTCCATTCAAAATTCTTTCAATCTTTTTCAAGATTCTTCTTCAAGGTAAGTCTTTCTCGAAGAATTTCATTCTTTTCAACTCAAATTCCTCCATACAATTATGAATCACTAACTAAAATCATAATTCTTGGCCATAGAGATTTCAAGAAACTAATTCAAGAATCTCAAGAAAGGTTTTCTTGATCGTTTACCTTCAAGCTAGGGCTTCAAGTCTTCTAATCAAGTTCTTCTTCAATATTCTTCAAGAACGTTGTTCTTCCAGGTATGTAAGGCTATCATAGTGTTGGACTAGTTCATCCTCACGCCTTTCATCTACTTTCAAATCAGTAAAAGAGAATAGCTAGGATTCTACCCCTAGATTTGAGTATTCTTGAGATGAGTTGATTAGAGTTCTTGAGTTCATGGTTCTTTTAAAAATTCTATTTCTAATTTTTGAGTTTCTATATTTTTATTGAGATCTTTGAGTTGATTTGTTCATGTCTATAATTCAGCATGAACCCTATTTGAGTTATAAATCTTGAGAAGTTTGTAAAAGATAACACTTGAATTTTAAACTGAGTTTTGAGGAAGTAAGTATGAGAATGAGAAGAGTCATATACATGAGTTCCATATTTTTATTTAGAGCATTGATTCGAGTCGTTCATACCCATAAATTTCTCATGAACTACATTAGTTGAGTATCTTTGAGAGGAGTAGTATCTTCAAGTTCTAAGTCTTGAGTATCAATCATGGAGCTACTACATGTTACCCATGATGGTCCTTGAGTTGAGTAGTTCATGCCCATAATTCTGCATGAACCCTATGAGTCGAGCAGTCTTGAGATGAGAGGTATCATTGAGTCATTGAGTTGAGTATTTCATGCCCATAATTCTGCATGAACCGTCTGAGTCGAGCATTCTTGAGATGAGTAGTATTATTGACTACTTGAGTTCTGGAGTTGTTGAGTTCCAAGTATTGAGTTCTATGCATGGTTATTGAAAACCTTGAATTGAGTCGTTCATGTCCATAATTCGGCATGAACCCTATTTTAAGAAGTCTTTTTACAAATTGTTTTAAAACTTGTTTTAAAGACTTGAGCACTGAGTTGATGAAGAGTAGAGCAGAGTTCATTTTCTTTAAAATGATATATTGGAACTACGTATTCCCAAGAGTAAATGATTTTACATTTAAGATGAGAGGAAACTGAGATTTCCAAAAGAGTTTTGAGAAGTTTGAGCACCATCTATTTTAAGAGAAGTATTTTGAGTAATAATCTCAAACCACAGAAAGAGTTGTGTTTTTAAACATATGAGCTGAGTATATTTTGGGAGTAGTATTGAGCACCGATATGGGGACGAGTTCAGATAACTTAAGTCTCCATAAATCATGTAGCCAATGTGGGTAGAAAGGGTCATGCTTTTTAGATGATTCCTCAATACTTTTTAGCATAGACTAGTGGATCCACTTAGTAGTAGGTTATATACCCTGGCAAAGCATAGGACAGTTCTGGCAATGTGGGTGAGACGTTGTATCATCACATAGCTCATAGTGATGGTTGTCAGTTAGAAAATCTCCCACAGAGTTATATTGTATGTTTATATACAAACTGAGTTATTATTGTATTTTTGCATACAATTGAGTTATTGTCTATTGTTTTTAAAAGCCTTCCATATATTGCATTTTTTATTATTGCTTTATCCTTGAGTATCTTGAGTTGAGTACCTTTGAGTTGAGTTGTGTAGCTTTGAGATGAGTATTTTATTCTTGAGTTGAGAGGTAAGTACGTTTCCTTTTTATCAAGTTCAAGCCTATATTTATGCTTTAAAATTCCCTTTACATGCTCGTACATTCCACGTACTGAGCTATTTGGCCTGCATCGTTTCATGATGCAGATACAAGTATTCAGGATCATCAACAGGTGTTTCGTTGAGGTCATGTGATATTCCAGTCAGCTGAGCCTTCTTATATTCTGGAGGACTTCACCTTTATCTTACAGTTAGTAGTTTTGAGATGTCGTGGGTCTTGTCCTGATATCCTTCTGTAATAGTAGAGGCTTCATAGATAGACAGTAGGGTTTGAAAAGTTTGTTTATTTTGTTAAATGTTTTAAAGACTTGAATTGCCTATTTTGGATAGTTGAATATTCTATTATATTCAAAGTTAATCATTTGAGTTAAAACTTTGTATCTAAATTCTATGAATTTTTATCCAGTTTTAAGCTTTTGTATGCTTGAGTTAGTCTTTCTCTTGTAGTCAGTCAGGATGAGGGTTCGCTTGGGGACCAACAATGGTTCTCGAGTGCCGGCCACGTCCAGGGTATAGGCTTGGGTCGTGACATTTTCATTATAAACTAATAGATTTCATGTAAACTATATTGATGAGTTGGTATTTTACTGACTCATTGGACTCAAATTCTTGAATTCTTGCCATGTTTTAATGCATATTGAAGGAGTTTTAGGCCCTAGTTCTCTTGCATGCAAGTATTCCTTGAAAAACATGTTTGATGGATTTGAAGCCAAAAAGCACTAAAGCATACCAGTATGGAATGGGTGCCCCACCGAAGTTAGCATGCGTCTCACCGACTAAACGCTGGCTTTAATGGTGCTTTGTTGTCTTAAAAGCAGTGTGAAGATTGTGTGGTACAATGACTCGATCGGTATTAACTGATCCCAACAATAAAGCTCGTGTTGAAAAATTGAAGGTTTATACGAGGAGGCAATTGGTGATCCACTTCCTCTAATCGGCATCTCGTCGATCCAATGCAAGTTCGAAAGATGCAAGCTTAAGGGTAAAAATGTAATTTTGGAAAAAGAGTGTATTCTTTTGGAATGTTCCAAGGATATAATAGGAATTGTGCTATTGTGTACCTTTATCTTCTTCCCAATTTGGGCAATAGACATAGGATATGATAGAGCAGAAAATAGTATGCAAGGTAGAGAATAGACAAAAGGCAAAAACTTCTTAGCTTTTAGAGAAAGAAAACTAATATTTGGGTCAATTGAAGTTTCACTTATCAATTTAGCTTGAAATGGAGCTTTGTTTTATGGGTATTTTCTCTTTTAATCTTTTATGAATAGCTAAACCCTTATCTAGGGGTGTGTGTGGTATATAGGGGTGTAAAACATGAACGGGTATTGATTAATCAAATTTAATATTGATTGTATTATATTAATAAATTGTTGCCTTTTAATTTAAAATCAAAGGTTACGAACACTGATTAAGCTCTCTAACACCATCTTGACTTGCGAAAGCTTAATGTAGTTGGTTAAGACTCAATAGTGAGGACTTGATCAAATTTACTCTATGGGTTTGAGCCAGGGATGGGATAATTTGAGTAGTTTCACATTTAATGGTATTGAGCAAAGAATAGTTTATCTACTTAAGGTTTGTTTGGTATTTTATTGGAAAGGGCCCTAAAGCTCGAAAAAATCTAAGGGTTGTAAGAGAATATTGAGTATAGATTAGACCAAATGCTATCCATGTATCAATCGATGTTGTACGATAAATTTTTACCTATTCAAATTGAACCCCCTATCGGTAAGCATACACCTTTAATCTTTTCCAACTTGTTAAGTTTCACTTTCATCTAGACTAAAATAATCATAAAGAGGATAATAATGATTAGAATATTGTACTAATTGAACAAACCACAACCCCTACATCACACACACCACTATACCTCCACCCACTTTTGGAGGTCATGATTTATAATATATACTTAAGAAAAGATTTCATTTTAGCTGCAAAACAATGATTTTTATCCTACACGTAAGACAAAAGTCACAAATATCTTGAAATTCTGAAAATAATATTCATCATAAAATTGAAAAGCAAAAACACACCGAAAATTCTACTATCAAAAATAAACTTTATTGAAAATCACTCTAAATATTAAAAAAAAAAGAATCTTTTGAATAGAAATACACTTTCTTTGCAATAGGTTAAGATTTATGTTTGAAAAATCTTATGTGTTAATCAAGAGTAGATAGATATAGAATAATAAACGTGACATTAATACTACATGCAGTAAGATTTTATCATACTTTATCAACAGAAGTCACACTATCACATGAACTTACTTTATAGTCACACTATCACAAGAACTTACTTCATTAATTCTCTAAACCTATAAAAGACATGCAAGTGAAAAATCAAGTACCCTATGCTGTTAGATATAAAAGTATACTAAACTTTATAAATATGGTTTTCAAAGGAGAAAAGGTATGCAAGTTATTTTAAGCTTAAAATCGAGTATACAAGATGGACAAACATATATGGACTCCTCGTATAGTCCATATATCATACTAGTTTCAAATTTAGATATAACTAAATTGATTGACAATTATTAATGCCTTAAACAACATTAACATGAGAATTCAATAGAAAAAAAACTCATGAAATGAAAATTTATAAAACTTTTACATAAAAAAATAAAAATTAAGAATTGAAAAACAATTTGTATCTTAATTAAAATAAAATTAATGTAGAAAATAATTAGTACTAATAAATCCCATGATATAAATGAAGTCAAATTTAAATTAAAAAAAAAGAGAACAACTTACCTGAATGACAAGATTAATTAAATGACGAATTGCAAGAGGATTAACTCCTGAAGTAGATCTCCATAGTGTTATGATTAAGAGCAAATATTGATTTGGATTTATGTATGGGTGGAAGGTATCGTTATGATCAATCCAAATCAATGTTTGCTCTTAATCATAATGATATGTAGATCTACTTCAGGAGTTAATCCTCATGCAATTCGTCATTTCATTAATCTTGTCATTCAGGTAAGTTTTTCTCTTTTTAAAAAAAAATTAAATTTGACTGTATTTATATCGTGGGATTTATTATTACTAATGATTTTCGACATTAGTTTTATTTTAATTAAGATACAAATTGTTTTTCAATTCTTATATTTTTTTTTTATGTAGAAGTTTTATGAACTTTCATTTGATGAACTTTTTTCTATTGAACTCTCATGTTGATACTGTTTAAGCCATTTAATTAGTATCTGCCAAATTAGTTATATCTACATTTGAAACTAGTTTGCTGGACTATATGAAGACTTCAATATGTTTGTTCAGTTTGTATACTTGATTTTAAGTATGAAATAACTTGCATACCCTTTCTTCTTCAAAAACCATCTTCATGAAGTTGAGATTTTTTCTATATCTAACACATAATAAGGAACTTGTTTTTTCACCCCCTGTCTTTTATAGATTTTAAAAATTAATGAAGTTAGTTCTTGTGATAGTGTGACTTTTATCAATAAAGTATGATATACCTTATCGCATATAGTGTTAATGTCACTTCTGTTATGCTACCTCTATCTACTATTAATTTTCACATAAGATTTTTTAAAAATGAATCTTAACTTATTGCAAAGAAAATGCATATCCATTCATAAGATTCATTCTTTTGAAGATTTAGAGTAGCTTTCAATATTTCTTTTTTTTTATAAGTAGAATTTTTGGTATGTTTTTGCTTTTTAATTGTATGATTAATTTTTTTCAAAATTCTAAGATATTTGTGACTTCAGTCTTATGTGTAGGATGAAAATCACTATTTCGCAGCTCAAACGAATTTTTCTTGTAAGTACATACCATAATTCATGAGCTGCTAAAGAGGGGTACAATTGTGTGTGTAAAGTTGGGATTGTGGTTGTTCAATGAAGTACATTATTCTAGTCAATATTAGCTTCTTGATGATTATTTCAGTCTAGTTGAAAGTGATACTCAAAATATTATTTTCTACTTTATAAACTATGGCTCTTGAAATTTTCAGTCATATGTTTGAACTTCATAATTCTTGTTTGTCAAAAAATTACATTAGATTTTCTTTTATGTTTTCCACAGATCTCCAACGGGATGAGAACATCTTTTATAGAGTTGGATGAATTTTAGTTAAAGTTATACTCCATGTTCTTTCTAATAGTATGTTTGTATGTTCTCTTAGTGGTTTCACATACTTTATTTTTTAGGTCTTTTCTTCAAATGTGTAGGAAGGCAAAGGAAAAGGTGTAATTTTGCATTGGTACAAATTCTACGGAAGCCACATACAGACCATAGAAAGTCCTATGGGTTGTAGGAAGGCAGTCATAGGATTAACTTGATTTTGAGAAATATCAAGTCTCTGATGTTTGACCTACAAATGAATAGGAAGAGTCGTAGAATGATCTACAAGTTGTAGAATTGACTCGTAGAGATAATCCATACTTAGAGAAATTTGGTACTTGGAGTTTGGTTCTACGGATTGGCTCTACGAGCCATAGAAAGGAACATGAACCATACCAAAGTTTAGGTTAAGTTTCTTAGGATTTTGAGCTCCTATAACAAGTTCTACGGTTGACCAGGACGATCTTTAGAAAAACCTACAGATTGGTGGTCTAAACTATAGACCTATTCGACAGTTTTTAATTAAGGGTGTTGTTATCTTTTCCTCTCCAACTAACACCTAAACTGCATCATTTTGGCCATACAACTACCCCTATAACCGTTTTAATCCTAATACTAAACCTAAATTCCCCCATTCACTCAATTCTCCCAAACGCACAAGTCTTCTTCTCCAAAATTCTCTCAATAGCTCTAAGGTGAAAAGCTAGGGTTTCAAGTGTCAAGGTCTAATGCTCCTTGCATTCTTAGAAATTTGATTATCAAGGTATGTGGTAATTCACCAATGGATTCCTTCCATCCATTTGGTCCTAAAAGAATCTCAATCCAATTCAATTTCACCATATTCTCTTGGGGTTTCATGTGATTCTCCATGGGTTCAATTCATTGTGATTCAATTACTTATATTCAATCTTATTATGCATGATTTGATTCAATTATATGTTTTTCAATTGATTTCATATGGACGCATGCCTATGCCTATTTTATTAATATGAATTATTCTTTTGAACTTATAACTTATGATTATGAACACTATGCATATTTTATGAAAAGGATGATCTATGAACTATGGATGCTTTGAAATAAGTATCAAGGAATTGTGAACGGTTTTCTCACACATGAATGAAATAATGATTTAGATGCTTAGAAAGGTAAGTGTCGATTATGAAGAAGCTTATGAAATCATGATTTGAAAGGAGCCACTCTAATATAAACTTATGATTGGATTGGTAATCTTAATTGTGCCTTTCCAAGTATTTTGATATGATTATAATTATGTCTAGTCTGAGAGAACATTGAGATGGAGGCTCTCCCATTAGTAGAGGTCAAGTCTCTAGAAGCAATCTCCTTGTCCCTTAACTATGTGCCCTCATAGAATTGTCTTAAATGACCTAAGCTAGTGGATCCACTTTAGCAAGAAATGAATGTGATAGAATTCTACCTTGGCAAGTAGATTCTCCTTTTCAGTGTGAGGGTCATATAGAATTCCATGTTATAGCTCACATGGTCTTATTGTCGGTTAACTGTAAATATCCCACAAATGAACTATGTTTCTTCAAAGGTTTTATGAAATCTTCTCAAATGGTTTCAAGTATTCATTAACTTTGTATATGATTTATGATTTCTTTATAAAAGCTTTTACCACATTTTACTTGGTCTTGCATATCATGTTAAATTCATATTTTATCATGCTCTACGTTTTTATGCATTTCTGCATACTTAGTACATTGAACGTACTAATGCATATTTTTGCCTATATTATCTCAACATGTCGGTTCTGACGCTCCTCCTCCCGCTCGTGATTATCTTGGATTGCTTTGTTAGTACATTGGATTGGTGAGTCCTTATGCCTCAGAGGACAAGACCATTGATATTTTATTTCTTTTATTGTCTTTTCATTTCAGACTTGTACGTGGTGTATGGGTTACATACCAATCACTCTTATGATGTTAGAAAGGTGTATGTCAGACTTAGTAGTATTCCACACATATGTTCAGATTTCTTTTATGATATGAGATTTATGTTGCCTATTCTCCCATGTTGTATTTATTTTACATCATGCTTATGTCAAATGGCTTGTTTAGAGTTTCTCAGAATCCTATTCGCCATGTCACGTCTAGGATGTACTTTGGATCGTGACAAAAGGCCTCAATAAGCACTGCCAAACACACACAGTGCCAGTTTGAATCTTTATAATGACCTGTTTAGTCATTTTCTCCTTTTTGCATTCTTTTCAGCATTTAGAGCATTTCTATAGCGACCCCAACTCATTTATGACTTGCCAAGATTGACAATTTGATCACCTAGTCATTCGTTTAGATTTTTTGCAAATTTCCATGTTTTGGAGCTTTTATAACTTGAATGGTTGATTTTGATTAAAATTTTAGGAAGACATCCTAAAAATACAATTTTGACGATTCTATTAGCTTTGGAACGCCAAGTTTAGTTTAGAAGGACCTTTTGTGCGGAATCTTGAGTCATGATAGCACCTGCCATAACTAACCAATAGGTAAGCCAACTTGTAGCCCGAAACGACTAACAACAGACATACTGGGTAGAAACAACCACCAACAAATGGAAAGGAAATAACAAAAAGCCACGGAATGAAAACAGTAACAAATCCTAACTAAGAAGCACATGAGCTAAGGAAAAAAATGAACAGTAAAACAAATAGCAAACTAAAACCTAACTAAACCCCATAAGGCCAAAAGGTACACTCGTGCACTATTTAAAGTAATAACCCAAACGAACCCCCATAAGCCTGATGGATACACAGAAGAGCTAAGGGACTATTAGATAAGATTGAGATCACTTCCATAACTACTATGACCATCCAATGACTCAAAGCGCAGTAAAGGCAACCCAAGAACCCAAAAAATACCAAGTCAGGACTCAACCCGACTAATAGAGCTATGAAGAGACTTGAACCGAGGCTAAAAGATGATTCAGGGCATCGAACCTGACTAAGGATGTTTCCAAGGCCTCAAACCCCACTAATAGAAGGTGTGCTAAGGACTCTAACCCATCTAGTAAAAGGTGAGACAAGGCCTCAAACTCGACTAAAAGTGAGTAAACATGAGCCTTGAACCCGGGATAAAAAGAAATAACACGGACCTCAAACTGTGGAAAGATAACTTCAAAACACTAAATTCCCTCTCCTTACTCCTAACTGATCCATACTGTAGAACAAAACCAATTCTAGCATCGCCAAAGTTCCACTCTAGCTCCAAATTCAAAATTGAACCCCAAACTACCGAATAAAGCCGGAAATAACCCACGAAAAGGATAAATTATGGATGAAAAGGATCATAAAGGTTGAGTTGTCACTTAGAAAAGGATCACACTATCATACTTAAGTTTGCTATATTAGTCTACACGGAGCTAAGTCGTCCAAAGCGACATCAGAAAAAGATGAAAAGGATCATTCCCAAGGGTATATATGGATGAAAAGGATCATAAAGGTTGAGTTGTCACCTAGACAAGGATCACACTATCAGACTTAAGTCTGCTATATTAGTATACACGGAGCTAAGTCATCCAAAGCGACATCGGAACAATCCAACGACTCTAAAATGTAGGCCTAAAGTGGTCACTAGTCTAACCCTAGGCTAAGGCCAATAACAAGATACCAATGATCACAATCAACTACAAGATGATCTTCAAAATGATAACCATAAGGTAAGGCATGATTATATAACAAGAATAGGCACACTAGAACACCCAAAATATACAAAAAAAATAAATACCTAAGGCATGATTTCTAATAAATAAGCATGATCAATTACATCTCAACCCCAATCCCAGAAATTCAACATGAATTTAGGTTCATAAGATCAATCTAAGGACTAGGAAGCCAAAGCCTACCTCAACGGAGACCGCACATGCTCCAAAATCACGATTCCAAAGCTTTCTCTTTCCGAATGGCCTCCTATCGCTTCCATGCTGTCAGAAACAAGATCACAACGTCAAAATGGATGTTTTGACACAAAAATAACAACAACTAGAGATGGATCTAAAAATTAAATAAAAATAGAAATGTGGATTGGTGTTGGGAATCCCAAATTTGACTCCATCAATAGGTCCTAACTTTCTTACTAAGCTTGTGTCCCAAAATGGGACACAATTCAATGCTCGAAAAAGGCAAATTCAACACATGTACAAAAATCAACTCAAAGAACACCAGTAGGAGCTTGGTAATTCCTTCAGGTGCAAATTTACCTAAAAACATGCTCCCCTTACTTCCCTAAAAACTTCAATACGGAGCCATACAGAATCGGGTGGTTCATTCTTTCTTAATACAAATGACATATATACGATTATGAATCATAAGAAATCCAAGTAATGATACTTATGATAACCCAAAATATTAAGAAACTCAATGCGAAGGTGGTGAAGTGAATACCTTTAGATTTAAACAAATTAATCAAGTAGTTGGCAAATATGAATGTTTTACTTTCATGATTCAACTAAACTAACTTGACCTTTATATAAGAAACACATTACATAGGTGGTGCCTTAAAGGCGAGGGGAGTTTTAGTTTCACATACCTTGAATGATTTTGTAGATAATGATGAACCCACAAATTCCAAACAACTCAACGTACGAGGGTGTAGTCTTTCACATAACCAACTAGTAGCTTCCGCCACTCAATTACGATCAATCGATTCAACATAGTTAATTGCAAAATAATATACACATGTTCATCAATAATCTGTACGTTCCTTAATAATTCATTCCAATACTTTCCACTTATACCCAAACTAATCCAATTTTTAATTATCATTGAAGTGAATTCCTTATTTAATTTTCCAACTTCCAAGATTCAATCTTTATTATCCCAATAAGTAGAAACACCCAAAAATTCCACTTTTATCTAAAATTCACTATTTATCTTCTTCCGTTTCAAATAACCATAACTCATCACAAAATTCGATTTGAAAGCTAGTGCAACAATTCCATTTAAATGGTGATTTTCACTTTACACTACATCCCAAGTAAGTAATACATAATTATATTCAAGTGTGTGTTAGAGAATTTACCTATTTGAAATCAACCCAACTTGAGTTTTTGATGAATTTCATAAATTCTTGAATGAAGACTACCACTTGTATAAGACTTAGGTCCCTATACGCCTTCTTGTTTATGAGAATAATTGTTGTCGATGAAATCACCACCTCGGTGTAGTTGATGAAGCGCAAAGGTAGAGGGCACTTCGTGCTTCTGGATATTCCAAGTAGAATTCTTCACCTAAGCATTCTATAGAAAGAATTGAAGGGTGACCCCACTAAACCACATGTCAATTAATGACTAATGTAAAAGAAATGGTCACTTTACCTTCTTTTTCTTTTATTTACTTAGTTGGAAGTATATATATAGATCAATTTTCCTTGCGATATGCTCACTCCATTTAAAGTATATGATTATTATACAAATACACCAAATGCTCCATTTAACTTGTTAGCGAGCAGCGCTTCATTGCCCTTTTAGAATATTATTCGCAACTCATCATGGAAAATACCTAAATACAATAGAATTACGGCACACTCAAAAATCCATAATTTGGTATATAATGCTCCACGTAACACTTTATAGCTTAAGGTTTATATATTCACTTACTAATAAACTTAATTCAGATTCCGAGATGCTATATTCTCCCCCACTTAGGATCATTTGTCCTCAAATGTTGCTTGTGCCTTTTTTTGCGTTCTATAGTTGTCCAAGACATCATAAAATCACCAAAGTAACTTCCACCCCATTTTATCAATTAATGCCCTTAAAATTTGGTTCACTCTCCAAATTTCCAAAATTTTTGGCAGAGTTTCCTTTGTAAATAGGTCTATCAGGAACCTGTCAACTAGTAAGAATATATACACGTACGCTTCACAGAGCATCACAGTAATTACAATACTTAAACAATCAAAACAAGGCTTCACTAGGCCTTATATCACACAAAAGGTATAACAAATATAAAAGCTTACCTTATACCTACATTTGGAAGTTGCATCCATGTAAGACTCTGAAATCATAAGCATACATCATGTACCTAAACATATAATGTGAGAATCAACTAACAATGAAATATATACAATAGATGCTAATGATCATATCAAAGAGATGCATAGTTTAAGAACCTTCTGGTTGTTCTTGTAATATATACATATATTTTGCTTTCTTATTTGCTTCCACCTCTCAAGTAGCCTCTTCTACGTTCTAGCTCCTCCAAAGTGTTTTGACTGAAGCTATATCTCTAGTCCTTAACTTGTGGTCCCGTCGTTCAAATATAGCCACTAGATTTCCTTAAATCATAAGTCTTGAGTAAGCCCAATATCTTTTATATGAATGACATCTGAAGGTTCTCCTAAAAGCCTACATAGCATAGACACATGGCAGACCGGGTGCACTGCAGCTAACTCTGGGGTTATTCTACATCATAGGCTACCTGACCAATTCTGCACATAATTCTATAAGGCCCTATATACCTAGGACTCAACTAACCTTTCGTTCCAAATTGCATAACTCCTTTCATAAGAGACACCTTCAAAAATACCAAATCCTCAATCTGAAAGGCTAAATCCCTATGCCATACATATGTATATGACTTCTATCGACTGTGAGTAGAATCAAACTGCTCTTGTATCAACTTTACCTTCTCAACAGCTTCAATGGATAGGTCTAGTCCTAGTATCTACATCTCGCCTACTTCAAACCAACCAATAGGCAATCTACATTCTTTCCCATATAGAGCTTTAAATAGAGTCTTTCTATTGAATGATAATTTTTATTTTATGCAAACTCTATTAGTCGTAAATGATCATCCCGATTACCTTTAAAATCTAGCACACAAGATCTTAACATGTCTTCGAGTGTTTGAATAGTAAGCTCGGCTTGGACATCTGTTTGTGGATAAAATGCAATGTCAAAATTCACCTGTGTGCCTAAGATTCATTGGAATGATCTCCAAAAATGAGTTGTATATTAGGCACCTCTATCTGAAATAATGGAAACTGGGGTCTATATAAGCGAACACTTTCTCTTATATACTACTTGACATAATCTTCAGCTATGCGGGTGGACTTAAAGGTTAAAATGTGGGTTGATTTTGCTAGCCGATCAACTATCCCCCATATGGAGTCATTTTTACGAAAAGAAGACGACAAGCATGTGGTGAAGTTCATATTAATATCTTCCTATTTCCATACTGGAATACTTATGGTCTAAGCTAGGATACCAAACCTCTAATGTTTTGCTTTCACTTGTTGGTAATTGGAGCATTTTGCTACATATCCTGCAATATCTTTCTTGATATCATTCAACCAGTAGACCTCTTTAAGGACATGATACATCTTCATAAATCCAGGATGAATTGAATAACAAGAGTAGTGTGCCTCAACCATAATGTATTGTCTCAACCGATCTATATTAGGAATGCACAATCTACACCAACACCGCAAAGTGCTATCACCTGATAGCTCAAATGTTGTAACTCGATGTTGTTGGATTCCCTCTTTGTATTTGAGAAATAAGGGATCATCATATTGTCTCTCTTTTACCAATGTCATTGGTCAAGACTTAGATGTATTCAATACCACAATGACACCATCCTCAGAATCCACAAGTCAGACTCTAGGCTGGCTAATTTATGCAGATCTCTGCCCACTTTCATATTGAGTAGGTGACAAATGTTCCAAGCTACCCATAAATAGTTTACTAAGAGCATCTTCTACAGTGTTACCTTTACCTAGGTGGTAGAGGATATCGACATCTTAGTCCTTCAGCAACTCTAGACACCTCTCTCATCTATTTGGGTTTCAAGTCATTCTACTTAAATAAGTATTGAAGGCTCTTATGATCTGTAAAGATATCAACATGCACTCCATACCGATAGTGGCACCATATTTTAAGTACAAATACCATAGATGTAAGTTCTAATTCAGGAGTGGGATAATTATGTTCATGCTTCTTCAATTGTCGAGAAACATATGCTATAACTTTCCCATGTTGCATCAGGACACAACTAAGGTTAATACCTGAAGCATCACAATGCACAACATATCTTTTTGTGCCATCTAGTAAGGCTAATATGGGTGATGTAGTCAATCTATCTTTAACTCGTAGAACCTTCTTTCACAAGTGTCTGACCATTGGAAATTAGTTGCTTTCTGCATCAATAAAGTCCATGGAGCCGAAATAGGGGAATATCCCTCTATAAATCTCCTATAGTAGCCGGCTAGCCCCAAGAAACTATGTACCTTTATAGGAGTTGCAGGTTGGGTCCAATTCTTCGTGGCTTCTATCTTATGAAAGTTCACCCTGATGCCTTCTCCACATACCACATAGCCTAGAAAGGCTACTGATTTCATCCAAAATTTGCACTTAGAAAACATAGCATATAATTGGTGTTTCCGAGTGTCTGTAGCACTGACCTCAAATAATATACATGCTCTGCTTCATCACTGAATACCCCAGGAGGCCATATATAAATACAATCACGTACATATCAAGGAAGGGATTGAAAATTCTATTCATCATATCCATTAAGATTGCTAGGAAATTCGTTAGCACAAATGACATGATAAGGAACTTGAAGTGTCCATATATTGTCCGAAAAGCTGTCTTGGGAATTTCTACCTCATGAATTCTAAAATGGTGATAACCGTACCTTAAATCAATATATGTAAAGCATCTATCACCTTGTAACTAATCAAATAAATCATTTATTCAAGGAAGAGGATACTTATTCTTTATTGTCATTTTATTCCCCCGTGTGTAATCTATACGCATTCTTAATGGACCATATTTCTTAAATACAAACAACATTGATGCAAACCAAGGCGATATACTAGGTCAGATAAAGCCTTTATCAAGTAAGTCTTTCAACTACTCTTCTAGCTCCTTCAACTCGGCATGTTCCATTCTATAAGGTGGAATTGATATTGACTACCTATCGGGATCTACGTCAAAACCAAAGTCGATTTCTCTAATGGGAGCTAATCTTAGAAGTTCCTCAGGGAACACCTCAGGATATTCACTTACCATTGGTACTGACTGAAGTGTCGACACATGCTTCTCAACTTCAAGGTCTCTTACTCGAATGAGGGGATATAAACACCCCATCGTAATAAGCTTTTTGTGCCTTAAAATAAGAAATATAATTTCCTCTATACATCACAACATTACCCTTCCACTGTAGGACTGGCTCTCCTGGAAAATGGAATCGGTCAATCTTGGATGGGCAATCAACAGTAGCTTAACAAGAGGACAACCAACTCATGCCCATGATAACATCAAAGTCAACCATTTCCAATTCAATCAAGTTAGCTAATGTATATCAGCCATATATTGTCACTATACAATCACAATAAACCTGCCTATCTATGATAGACTCTCCTACTGGAGTCGATACTACAAACGGTTCATATAACAACTCTAGCTGTATTTCAATCTTTTTAGCAACAAATAGAGTAATATATGATAGAGTATCTCATGGGTCTATCAAAGAGTAACATTGGATCATTAAATGTGGAGAGTACTATTGACTGAGTCTCTTTAGCCTTCTTACTATACTCTCTCTCGCTTTCTGCTTCACGATTATGTTGTTCCTCTTCTCATTGCTGAGCACATTCCATAATCCTTATTCATGGTATCCTTCAAGCAATCCGCAAGGCCACCTACAAAGTGATGAATCCTTAATGTTTGGGTACTAACCAACTCTGGAGCAAATCAAGACAATTGCATAAATCGCATGTTATACTCTCTGACACTAAGATCACACTGCTTTACATTATAAATTCATCTACCCTTGATTCTCTAAAATCTAATGGAAAAAATGATCTATGAAGGTCTTTGAAAAGTTTGCCCTAACCACTGGGGAAGCATGTTGGCCCTTTGAAGCTTCACACATCTCATACCAAGAAATAACAACATCTTTCAAGTGATAAGAAGCAGTTCAACAACATATATCTCTGATACATGGATCACCTTACAGATTCTATGAGTCTCATCAATGAACTCTTGAGGGTCCTCAGCAAGGCTGTAGGCTGTTAAGACTGGTAGATTTATACGAAGAAAATCTCTAATCCTAAATCTAGTTGCCTCTCTCTAAGCACCATTAGGTACCTCTACACTCTGTCTCTGGGCCTGAGCAGCTACCAACAAAGGGAAAAATTGTATCACTCCGCTTATATCCTATTCTACTACGGAAACTCATGCATGTCCTTCTTTCTTGAGCACCCGAGGCCTTAAAATCATAGGACTCGATAACCCGTCTTCAGCCCTTGTTTAATTAGCTGATACTCGAAACTGCACTGTAGTGGCTACCTCCAAAAGGGT
Source organism: Solanum acaule (assembly GCA_036250505.1). NCBI lineage: Eukaryota > Viridiplantae > Streptophyta > Magnoliopsida > Solanales > Solanaceae > Solanum > Solanum acaule. Next base: position 15,226 of record JAJOOR010010333.1, on the reverse strand, counting down.
TCCGGTAGTGGCCACCTAGACTACTTTATCCTTATCTGTAACAAACATGATCTATATCAGAAATAAGAAAAATATGAGTTAGAAATAATTTTCAATGACTTAGCTCTATCACACGATCTAGATTACAAAAAAGATAAATTTCCTAAATGCCTTTGTAGTCCCTTAATTGTAAATGTTGAGTGAAATACATTAATAGGTAAGGTCCTACTTGACACGACTTCATAAAATCCCTGGGACAACTCAACCTAGACAATGATACAAAGTTTGTCATGCCCTAAAACGAAGGGTGGATAAGAACCGTATGGATACCTGATTTACAAATAAGCTATGACATGTAAAAAGTTATAAACTAATAAGCGAGTGGAATAACCAATACATCCTAAATATACAAGCTATAATGGTATCTGGGCAAAAACTATACAACATTATACATCACAATGTCTAGGAAGCCTCTAAAAGATATGATACATCATACTACCAATAACTCATCGAGACAGACCACGACATACACAACTAGCAACCTATACATATAACAATACTTGATATAAGTTCGCTTTGAGTAGAGATGGAGCTCACCAAACCATCAACTAAAGTTGACATAAGAAGCTAACATGGATATTTGTTCCCTTATGAGCCTGATCCTGCATTTACAATGAAATGAAGCACCCCATATATAGGGACATAAATACATATAGAACATGTACTTGTATGTAAAGTAGACAAAATAACAGATAAACATGTATGAAAGCTCATATGAACCAAAAGTTAAATCTAAAGAATTAGGAACATATAAAGAGTAGATACATAATATGCAATGGTAACCTATGCACCAACTTCATTAGTTCATCATATAATATCCTAAGCAGTGTTCATTATATTATGAAACCTATAGCTTGACAAAGTGAAGTACTTTAATTATTCCTATTAAAAAGGATCATGTGATGGCCAATAAAAGGTGACCCACATTAACTATAAGGCATAAGTTTCCTAAAGGCTCATCTCTATGTTTCTATGCATATATTGTAATCACAGTCTGGTACGAGGTACTCCCTTCCGTGGGCTCACTATGAGGGTCAGCCCGCAGGCCATATGTACCATGTATTGTCTTTGAGACAACGAGAACTAGAACGTGATATTCCAATCGACTCCAAATGCAAATGATTCCACAAGGGTAGGTACGCCACAATATTTAGGTTCACTATAGTGGTTTAGTCCCTATTTTGTGCACAAAATCATATTGCACGAGTGTGTCAAGTAAAACTTATGAATACCCACTCGTTGCTATATTATATCAAATAACACCTTAGAAGGCCTATGACAGTACTGATCATTGATACTGTAAAAGTAGTTCTCTAGCTTTTGTTCATCTCATGATATAAACGAGTTGCACATACACCCTAGTACATGTTCCTCGACGCTAAGGGTACCCCGAAGAGGGGGGAATTTCATGACATTTCTTATTGGTTGTGTTGTATTTCTAATAAGTTGTTTAATAGTTTGTATGTTGAATGATATACATAATATGATGGGTCGGTTTAGATTGATCCTAACTGAATGATGGTGAATTACTTATATTTAATAAATTCAGCGATAAAATCTCAAATCACATATTTGCACGAAATCCATGTTATTTTCCTTGAACTGCTACAAAATCATCAATTCCATAAATTTGTGCTAAAGGTCATTCAACTAATCAAGTAATGTCTATGTATCATACCTAAATTTCCAAATATGATGTCAACTATCTAAATGTTACTTCTCACTTTGGCTTATAAGTAAGGTACCTATGTCCTTACCTCCTTAAACATAACTATCCTATGGTGGTTCATTCTTGTTTAATAAAAATGACATATCTACCATTATGAATAATAAGAAATACAAATAAAGATACTTATTATCACCCAAAATGTTATGAAACTTAACTGGAAGGGGGTGACATGAATACATTTAACCTTATACAATTAATAAAGTAGATGACAAATATGAAGGTTTTACTTTCATGATTCAAGTGAACTAAATAGACTTTTATATGAGAAACATGTGACATAGGTGGTGCCCTAAAGGCCAAGGGAGTTTTAGCTTTAAATACCTTGAATGATTTTGTTGCTAATGATCATACCACGAATACCAAAAGAATCAACGTACGAGGGTGTAGTCTTTCACATGACAACCCACTAGCTTCAACCACTAAATTATGATCAATCAATCAAACATAGTTAACTACAAAATAATATACACATGTTCATCAATAACCCCTAGGTTCATCAATAATTCATTCCAATATTTTCCACTTATACCTAAACTAATCAAATATTTATTAATCATTCTGAGTGAATTCCTTATCTAATTTTCCAAATTACAAGGTTCAATCTTACTTTTACCCATAAGTAGAAACACCCAAAAAAAAATTTACTTTTATAAATAAACTACTATTTATTTTCTTCCCTTTCCAAGAACCCTAACTCATCACAAAACCCATTTCGAAAGCTAGTGCAACAATTCCAATTAAATGGTGATTGTCACTTTACACTACATCCCAAATAAGTAATCCATAATTATATTCAAGTGTGGGTTAGAGAATTCACCTATTTGAAATCAACTCAACTTGAGTTCGTGATGAGTTTATGAAATTCTTGAATGAAGATTGTCGCTTGTATAAGACTTAGGTTCCTATATGCATTCTTGTTTATGAGAATAATTATTTGTCGATGAAATCACCAACTCGCTGCAATAGCTGAAGCGCGGCGGCAGAAAGCACTTTGTGCTTCTAGAAACTCCTAGAAAAATGCTTAACCTAAGAATTCTATAGAAAGAATTGAAGGGTGACCCCACTAACTTAGATGTGAACTAATGACTAATGTAAAAGAAATGGTCACTTTACCCATTTTTTCTTTCATTTACTTAGTTGGCAATCTCTCTCTCTCTCTATATATATATATGTGTGTGTGTGTTGCAATTTTCCTTAAAATGTGCTTAGTCAATTTAAAGCATATAATTATTATGACAATACATCAATGTTCCATTTCACTTGGTAGCAAGCAACACTTCATTGCCCTTTGCGAATATTATTTGCAACTCTTCAAATAAAATTCTTAAATACAAATAATTATGGAACACTCAAAAATCCTTAATTTGTTAATATATAGTCCTCCATGTTACCCTTTACAGCTTAATGGATATATATTCACTTAGTAATAAACATAATTCATACTCTCAAATGCTACACTAGGCCTCTGCGAACACGGCACATGCCTCTCAAACACAAAGACCAAGACCTTTGGTCACTGCAAACGCGGCCAGGAACCCATGAATGTAAAGAGGAAATGTGACTGTATCAGCTAATGCATATAAGCTAGTTTTTTCTAGCGTAAAAATCCTCGATAGGGTGTTAGGAATTCATTTAGAACCCCGTGCATGAAAGCAACATATTATTGTCACGCCCCAGGGATACACCCTAGATGTAACATGGCGTATAGGACCCTGAGGGACCCCATAAAAGCCACTTAGCTTTCATAACATAAGAAATAGAACAATAGACGTAAAACAACATTTCAAGTCCAATAGTTTTATAAAGAAAAGAGGAAGTCTAAAATACTTGTCTCAATGGCCATCTAATACAATAGAATGAAATTTGGCCTAGTCCATGAATTATGTCCAAAACTGGAAATAGGAAAGAAACTGAACAATAAAAATTCATCCTCAAAGCATGAGGACTCACTAAAGCTCGGGAATCTCAAAATCAAACACTAGCCACAAAACTGAGAAACCTGACTGTCGGACCCTACATTTGGGGAAATGTAGGCAAGAGTATGCGTTAATACAAAACAATGTACCAAGTATGATAGTTATGCATAGAACATTTAAGTCATGCTAAGAGGGGACATTTCATGACATGCAATTGACCAAGCTAAAACATGATATACAAGGGTTATAAAACATTATTCATAAAACCTTTGAACCTTTGAACACATGTGAGATACTTCTTGAAGTAACCTTAGTTCATTATTAATGTGGGAATTAGCCTTAACCGGCATAGAGACCATGTGAGCTATAACATGATCACCCGGTGTCTCCCACACCGAAAATGGTTGTCCTACTTGCCAAGGTAAGGACTATAAATCTGAGCTAAAGTGGATCAACTAGCTAATGTCTATTTGAGAAAATCATCCTATGGGGGAACATAGGTAAGGGATAAGGAGATTGCTTCTAGAAACCTGGCCTCTACTCACAAGAGAGCTTCCATATCAATATCCTCTTGGTGCTAAGCATAAATCCCACGGAGTAGCCATTTTTTCTTGTTCTTATTATCCATGGAAAGGCACGTCATATTACCAATCCAAGCTAGGACATCATCCAAGGAAAGGTATCATTCAATAACTAATCCAAGCTAAGTCATTATCCATGTAAAGGCACATCATCTTGCCAATCAAAGCTATGTTTCATTAGGATAGCTCCTTAAATCTTTGATTCAATTAGATGAGAAGACCTTCCAACTTTACAATCCTTATTATGTGAGAAAACCTTTCACATCATTCTTTTATGTGTTTATCAGAAAAATCCTTTCAACAACACATCTACATCATTGATAATTTACTCTCAAAGCATCTTTAAAACATTTTCATAGATTTCATAAGAACATGCATAATTCCATAAATCGCCTTTGAAGGTTCAAAACCCACTTTCAATCATCATCATTTAGAAAACATGGTTTAGATATGGATTTCATCATAATTTCATGTAACTCTTGTAAATACGTGCTTGATTTCATAAAACTCTCTTTTCATAATAAAAATCCCACATCACATGATCATAACTTGAAAACATGGGGATTACATGGGTTCATGGGGAAAATCATCATAAAATTCATAGTGATTCATCAATTCATGCTTAAGAGATCATAATTTAATAATTTAAATCAACATTGAAAGGAACCCATGATAATTGAAGAAAACCCTAACTCAATTTGGGAATTCTAACTTCGAAAATAGAGGAATTTGGGAACTTCGTGAATGGAAGGAATCTACAGATGAAAACTATCATACCTTACTATCAAAGCCCATAATTGCTTGAGGAATGGAGACTTGACCTTCATCCTAGGTTGAACCCCTTTCTTCTTCTTCAAGTTCTAGAGAGAGAATGATTTCTATTGGGAAATTTGGGGGTTAAAATACTTATATAGGGGTCTTAGTGAAGGGTAAAACGATGTAATATAAGAACAAAATAATTAGGAAAACACCCAACTACCCCTGAACTTAACTGCCGACTCGCCATCTACGGATCCTAGTGGATGCACCGTGGTCTGACCTACGGCCCGTCCTAGTGGATCGTCGATGGTGGTCAGAAACGTGGTTTTCGGGCCATCAAACCACGGGCCCTAGCCATAGACTGTGGTCTGACCAATTCTAGCCTTCTTCCTCTGTCTTGGGTAGGCCATCCATGGACCACACCTACGATCCGTGGTCCCTTCCACGGGCCGTGGGTGGCCCTCGTGGGTTGGCACCTACAACTCACTAATTGTACTATTTAACCTCTTTCAGATTTGAGGTGTTACAATATCTCCTCCTCGGGATCATTCATCCTCGAATGAGATTTAAGTTAGTACGAAAAGAGTTAAAGAGAAACTAACAACCCAACCTACAATGCAATTTCATCTATATGCATACAACTAAGTAGGAACTATCATCTCCAAGCTAAGACGTAAACAAAACATCATAAGAGGGGTGAAACTACTTCTAACAGTCCATCATGCATGCTATGCATATATCCGAGGAGGAAACATCAACTCCAAGCTAACAACATACTCAAATGCATATATCCGAGGAGGAAACTTCAACTCCAAGCTAAAGACATGCTCACAACATCATATCATGTAGTCTATATGCAATTCATACTCATGTGCACATCAACATGTAAGAATTAATAAAAAAACTCATTTTCTCAAAACTTGAACTCTTTATAAATCATGCATAGTAAGGAAATCATGGAAACACATAAGACACATAACTCCAAAACATTAGACAAACCATGAGGAACTCATTACGTCAAGCCAGAGTAAGAGTAGAAGGAAAAAGATGAGGATATCGGGACATCATATCGGCCTCGGCCTCCCAAGTAGCACCCTTAACTAACTGATTCCTCCACAACACTTTCACAGAAGCTAATTCCTTATTTCTTAACCTTTTGACTTGCCGGTCCAAAATCTCAACCAGAACTTCTTCATAAGAAAGATAACTCCCAAAAATCTAAGGGAACTATGGAAATTGGATCACCAACACATTTCTTCAACATAGAGACATGGAAAACAGGATGCACTGATGCTAACTCATTAGGAAAATCTAATTCATAAGCAACCTTACCAACACGCCTCAAAATCTGATATTGGCCTACATATCAGGGACTAAGCTTCCCTTCTTACCAAACCTCATTACACCCTTCATGGATGAAATTTTCAAGTAAATCCAATCATGAACATCAAACTCAAGATCCCTTCTTCTTACATCGACATATGGCTTTTGCTGACTTTGAGTCGTTTTCAACCTTTCTCTAATAAGTTGAAATCTTTCTATGGCCTCATGAACCAACTCAGGACCTATTAGGGAAACTTCACCCACCTCAAACCATCCTATAGGAGATCTACACCTCCTACCATATAATGCCTCAAATAGAGCCATGCCAATACTCGAGTGATAGCTATCATTATAAGCAAACTCAATTAATGGAAAATGGCCATCCCAATTGCCCTTAAAATCAATCACATAAGCCCTTAACATATCTTCCAAATTCTGGATAGTACGCTCCGCTTGCCTATCGGTTTGGGGATGAAAGGTTGTACGAAGATTAACACGAGTACCAAGACCCTTTTGGAAAGACTTCCAAAACTGAGAAGTAAATTGAGTACAATGATCGGAAATAATGGACAAAGGCACTTCATGCGACTTTAGCATTTCTCTCAGGTACAACTTGGCATAGTCCTCCATCGAATAGGAAACCTTGACGGGAAGAAAATGAGCCGATTTTGTCATCCGATCTACTATGACCCAAATTGAGTCATGTTGTCGCCGGGTGTGAGGCAAACCAACAATAAAGTCTATATTTACATCTTCCCACTTCAAAGTAGGGATACAAATGTCTTGGGATAAACATCTCGGTTTCTAATGCTCAACTTTCACTTGTTGGAAATTAGGACACTTAGCCACAAATTCCACAATATCCTTCTTCATCTTATTCCACCAATAGACCTCCCACAAATCACGGTACATCTTAGTGGCTCCCAGGTGAATGTAATACCGTAAACTATGGGCTTTTGACAAGATCTGTTCCTTCAAGTAATCAACACTAGGAACACACAAGCGAACTTGATATCTAAGCACTCCATCTCCCCCTCATGAGAAACCTCAATGGATTTCTTAAGCATCACTTCTTTTAAGTCAGCCAAAATTTGATCAAGACCTTGCTTGGCTTTCATATCCTCCACTAAAGATGATTCTGAACCATTATGGACCATAACACCACCCTTGGTAGAGTCCAGTAACCGTATACCCAGTCGGGATAATCTAAGAACATCTCGAACCAACTCTTTCATTTCTTCTTCCATATGGGTAACACTTCCTATGGATAACCGACTAAGAGCATCTGGCACCACATTTTCCTTGCCGGGGTGATAGAGAACACTTATGTCATAATCTTTCAATAACTTTAGCCACCTTCTTTGGTGAAGATTTAGATCCTTCTGATTAAACACGCATATTGCAAACTTTGTGGTCGGTAAACACATCTATATGAACTCCATACAAATAAACCTCCAATTATTTAAGGCAAAAACAACTGTCGTTAGTTCAAGGTCATGGGTAGGATAATTCTTCTCATGAATCTTAAGTTGCCTTGAGACATAGGCAATCACTTTCCCATTTTGCATAAGCACACACCCTAGCCTAATTCTAGAGGCTTCACAATAAACGACAAACCCATCCGTCCCTTCTGGTAAGGTCAACACCAGAGCGGAAGTGAGTCTATCCTTCAACTCGTGGAAACTCTTCTCACATGTTTTGGACCATATGAACTTAGCCTTCTTTTGAGTCAAAGCCATCAAGGGAGAGGAAATGGATGAGAATCCCTCAATAGACCTTCTATAATAACCTGCTAAACCCAAGAAACTTCTAATATCCGAAGGAGATAGAAGTCTAGGACAACTCTTGACCACATCCGTCTTCTTAGGATCTACTTTAATACCCTTACTTGAAGTAATATGGCAAAGGAAAGCTACAAACCTTAACCAAAATTCACACTTGCTAAACTAATTTTCCAAGAGTTGGTTGTCCTTAAGAATTTGCAACACAATCCTCAAATGATCCATATGCTTATTTTCACTTCTCAAATATATCAATATATCATCAATGAACACAAATACGAACATATCAAGGTATTGTCTAAGCACCTTATTCATCAAATCCCTAAAGGTCGCTGGAGCATTAGTCAACCCAAACGACATTACCAAAAACTCATAATGACCATACCGAGTTCAAAAACTCATCTTCGGAATATCATCCTTTTTCACCCTCAATTTCTGATAACCTGACCGAAGGTCAATTTTAGAGAAGTAACTTGCTCCTTGAAGTTGGTCAAATAAATCGTTTATTCTTGGACGATGATACTTATTCTTAATGGTTACCTTTTTCAACTGATGATAGTCAATACACATGCGAAGAGAACCATCTTTCTTTCTAACAAACAAAACTGGAGCACCCCATAGAGAGATACCCGGTCGGACAAAACCCTTATCCAACAAATCTTTCAATTGTTCTTTCAACTCCTTAAGTTCTGTCGGAGCCATACGGTAAGGAGGAATAGAAATAGGTTGCGTATCAGGGAGAAGGTCAATACCGAAGTGTATTTTCCTTTTGGGAGGAATACCTGGGAAGACTTCTAGAAACTCAGTAACAACGGGGACCGACTCAAGAGTAGGGGTTTTGGAATCTACATCCCTCACCCTAACTAGATGGTAAATGCAACCGTTAGAAATCATCTTTCTAGCTTTAAGACAAGAGACAAACTGGCCCTTAGGCATAAAATTTCGTTTCTTCCACTCTAGGACAAGCTCATTTGGAAACTCAAACTTGACTACACGAGTTCTACAATCAATAGAAGCATAGCATGAGTGCAACCAATCCATCCCAAGGATAACATCAAAATCTAACATATCAAGCCTACCAAGTCAATAAGAGTAACTCTATGGGACAATAAAATGGAACACTTTCTATAGACCCTCTTAGCAACAATAGAATCACCAACAAGAGTAGAGACAGAAAAAGGTTCTAACAACACATTTGGAAGAACATCAAACCTCATAGACACATATGGCGTCACAAAAGACAAGGTACCACCGGGATCTAGTAATGCAAAAACATCGAGGTGGAAGACTTCTAACATACCGGTAACCACATTCGGAGAAGCCTTTTGCTCACCACGAGTCTGAAGTGCATAGAATCGGTTTTGCTTACGAGCATTAGAACCCGAACCATTAGAAGAAACTTTATTGCCCTATATTCCTTTAGTCGCAAGCATTAAGCAATCCCTTATTTTATGATCACTCTTACCACAACCGAAGCAACCATCCGTGCAGGCTAGACACTTACCCTCCTGCTTCTTTCCACATTTAGTACAAGTAGACATAGGAAATGAAGATCTACTACCATTTCCTCCTTGAGGCTTACGGTTAGACACCCTATCTTTGTTGAACTTAGGAGGAGCAGTGAAGGAACCTAGACCGGAAAACCTTTGTCGAAATCTAGGACGACCATGTCCATCAGACCTTGCATGAGAGAAATTACTATCATCGGTCTTAGCCCTCTCTACCTCTCTAAACTTTTCGTTAAGTTTCTCCTCTTTGATCTGTTGAGTATGAACCATTAGACGAGATATGTACCTTTCATTAATGAGCATGCAGGTACGGAACTCTTTAACCATCATTTTGGACACACCTAAAATGAACTTACTCATCCTTTCCCTTGAATCGGCAACCATTGTTGGAGCATACTTAGACAATTGTGTGAACTTCAAAGCATACTCCTTCACACTCATTTTTCCTTGACAAATGTTAATGAACTCAAACACCTTTGCTTCCCTCATCTCAAGGGGAAAGAACCTATCAATAAAAGTAGCCTTAAACTTCTCCCAATCAAGAGGACCCACATCTTCCGATTTCCATTCTTTCCATTGGTTGAACAAAGTTTGAGCAACACCTTTTAGTTGATAAGTGGCTAATTCCGCCTTTTCCTTGGATGTCACTCCTATGATCATCAAGACCTTATAAACCTCATCAATGAACTCTTGGGGATCTTCCTCAACCTTAGAACCATGAAACTCCGGAGGATTCATCCTAGTGATGTCCCTCACTCTAGATGTCGTTTTACTCACAATTGGGTTCACAGGAACTGGAACCTCCCTATTGGCTTGGGTCGTCATGGCTTGAGCCAACACTTGAAAAGCAGCCCTAAACTCCACATTAGTCACTTGCTCAGCCAAAGGATCGATCGGAACTTGAGGAGCTTGAGGATGAGCTTCTTGTTCCGCATTTTCCCTCACATTGCTTCTATCATAAGCTCTTCGAGTAGCCATTTCCTGTAGAACATCGGATAAGGATTAGGAGATAGATCTTATAAAGTTAAACTATATCGCACGGCTTTAGTGTAATGAAAGAAGTGGAGTTTCCTAAACATTTTGTAGCTTCATGAATAAGAATCTACTACGTGGCTTATGAGACATCCTAGGACCGTTCTAAACCTTCTGCTCTGATTACCAACTTTGTCATGATCCAAGGGTACATCCTAGATGTAACATGGCGTATAGGACCCCGGGGGACCCCATTCCAGCCACTTAGCTTTCATAACATAAGAAATAGAACAATAGAAGTAAAATAACATTTCAAGTCCAATAGTTTTATAAATAAAAGAGGAAGTCTAAACCACTTATCTCAATGGCCATCTAATGCAATAGAATGAAAAATAGCCTAGCCTATGCACCATGTCCAAAACTGGAAATAGGAAAGAAACTGAACAATGAAATTCCATCCTCGAAGCATGAGGACTCACCAAATCTTGAGAATCTCAAAATTAACCACTAGCCATGAAACTGAGAAATGACTGTCGAACCCTACATTTGGGGAAATGTAGGCAATATTATGTGTTAGTACAAAACAATGTACCAATATGATAGCTATGCATAAAACATTTAAATCATGCTAAAAGGGGACATTTCATGACATGCAGTTGACCAAGCTAAAACATGATATAAAAGGGTTATAAAATAGAATTCACAAAACCATGGTAAATGCAAGCGAACATCATTTGAAACCTTTGAACGCATGTGAGATACTTCTTGAAGTAGCCTTAGTTCATTACTATAATGTGGGAATTAGCCTTAACCGACATTGAGACTATGTGAACTATAACATTATCCCCTGGTGTCTCCCACACTGAAAAGGGTTGTCCTACTTGCCAAGGTAAGGACCATAGATCTGAGCTAAAGTGGATCCACTAGCTAATGTCTATTTGAGAAAATCATCCTATGGGGAAAAATAGCTAAGGGATAAGGAGATTGCTTCTAGAAACCTAACCTCTACTCACAGGAGAGCTTCCATCTCAATATCCTCTGGGTGCTAAGCATAAATCCCACAAAGTAGCCATTTCTTCTTATTCTTATTATCCATTGAAAGGCATGTCATCTTACAAATCCAAGCTAGTACATCATCCATGGAAATGTATCATTCAATAGCTAATACAAGCCAAGTCATTATCCATGGAAAGGCACATCATCTTGCCAATCCAAGCTATGTTTCATTAGGATAGCTCCTTAAATATTTGATTCAATTAGATGAGAAGACCTTTCAATTTTAGAATCCTTATTATGTGAGAAAACCTTTCACATCATGCTTTTATGTGTATGAGAAAAATCTTTTCAACAACACATCTACATCATTGATACTTTACTCTCAAAGCATCCTTAAAACATTTGCATAGATTTCATAAGAACATGCATAATTCCATAAATCACCTTTCGAGGTTCAAAACCCACTTTCAATACTCATCATTTAGAAAACATGGCTTAGATATGGATTTCATCATAATTTCATGTAACTATTGTAAATACATGCTTGATTTCATAAAACTCTCTTTTCATAATCAAAATCCAACATCACATGATCATAACTTGAAAACATGGAGATTACATGGGTTCATGGGTAAAACCATCATAAAAATCATAGTGATTCATCAATTCATACGTAAGAGATCATAATTCAATCATTTAAATCAATATTGAAAGGAACCCATGATAATTGAAGAAAACTCTAAATTCATTGCGGAATTCTAACTTTGAAAATAGAGGAATTTGGGAACTCCATGAATGGAAGGATTCCATGGATGAAAACTATCATACCTTACTATCAAAGCCCACAATTTCTTGAGGAGCGGATAGTTGACCTTGATCCTATCTTGTACCCCTTTCTTCTTCTTCAAGTTATAGAGAGAAATATTTTTGAGAGGAAGAACCCAATTTCTTTTGGTGAATTTGAGAGAATGATTTCTATTGGGAAATTTGGGGGGTTAAAATACTTATATAGGGGTTTTAATGAAGGGTAAAACGACGTAGTATAGGAATAAAATAATTAGGAAAAGACCCAACTACCCCTAAAATTAACTGCCAACTCACCATCTACGGATCCTAGTCGACGGACCATGGTCTAACCTATGGTCCGTCCTGATGGATCGTCAAACCACGGACCGTGGTCTGACCAACGATCCGCTGGTTAGACCGTGGTTCTGGCCTTCTTCGTCTGTCTTAGGGAGGCCATCCGTGGACCACACCTATGGTCCATGGTCCCTTCCATAGGCCGTGGATGGCCCTCGTGTGTTGGCATCTACAACTCACTAAGAGTGCTATTTACCCTCTTTCAGATCCGGGGTGTTACAATGATACCCTATCAAATGTTGACACACAATTTTGGACCTCCACAATATAAATTAATCATCGAGCTTCTTAAATTCCAAACGATTCAAAATAATTGACTTTATAAAATTTAAAATATTTTCCAAGTTATTTTGTCATTTTTATAGCCTTTAAATTAATCGATATAGTCTATAATATTTTCCATATATTTATTATATTTTATGAATATTCGAAAATCATCTCAAAAAGATTTTGTTTTGTTTAAATATCTTACTAATTAATTTAGTTATATAATAGTTTACAATTTTGAATCAATTAGTTTATAATTAAGTCGATTATTTTATTTCGTTAAGATTAAGAAGCTCATTAATTAATTTATATCAATTCGTCTTATTTAGTGTTTAGCCGAATCACCAACTAAATCCAATTTGGCTAAATTGTTAACTTTATATGGCTGAATTAAAATTCCTATGACCATCTCTCCAATTGCAAATCTAACCCATCTTTTGACTTCTAACTTGGACCAATTTTAAGACCCAACATCATCTCTTTTCCCACAAATTTTCAGGCCCATTACCTTTAGCAACCCACTCGCAATTCCCAAACCCAGCCCATTCCACCCAACAATACATACAAAAAACAACAACATATATATATCAACCCAAACAGTACCCCTGACCACTGTACATCGTTCTTCTTCTTTTTCGCGAGATGAATTCCAGCAGTATAAAAAGGGCGCTCCAGTCTAGCAAATCGAAGCCCAGAATTGCGAGCAGCAGCCCATTGCAACCCAGAAACCAACAGCTCAGCTAGCACGTACACCTCAGCCTCGTCCTTATCCTTCCGTACGAGGAACATGCTTGAATCAGGCCAGGTGTTGCAATCTCGCATACCTCATCGTCCTTGCTCGAAATCAAGCGGTCTCCATTCTTTTTCCGTTGAGGAATTGTACAAGGATTGTACAAATTCAAGTTGGTAGCCTTATCCAAAGGGAATTCAAATTTTGAATTTCGAATTCCCAATTGTTTCTCACCCAATTTCCCCCTTTTTTTCAGCCCTAATTCCTTTCTATAAATAGCACCCTTCTTCTTCATTGATAGGGGTTAGAATGAACGGATTAGGGAGGAAAATATGGTAAAATAATTCCAGCTATATAGTTATATTCAAATGCTTATAAGTCTGAAAATCACAAAGACTGAGAATACATATATCACTTAATCTTCTTGCTCTTTCCTTGTTCATGGGAGTTCATCGGATTTTCTTTTGTTGTTGTAACACCCAGGAAATTCTATGACTTAAGTTAGAGCCTCACCTTATGAATAATGACTTAAAAATAGTTAAAATGATGTTTCTAAACCTAAATTAATGCAATTGACTTGGTTTGGAAGAGTAAAAGTCTAAACATCAAGACACGACCAGGACATCCGGAAACTAGAGAAGAATGTGTCCTAGTGTGTCCTTAGGTTTTGGGCAGGTTTGGGAGTGTTATATGATGGTATAATCTTGTAAAAAGATTTAAATCAGGTAAATATATGTTTATAGGGTCAAGACGTTTGAATACGACTCCCAAGGGCCACCCTAAGGGGCCCCGAGGAGGACCCCAACCTTGGTCAAGCAATCAGCCAAGGCAGCTTGCAAGTTGCACTTGGAGGGAATAGCTGCGCGTCGCGCACTTACTCCCCCAAGGAGCAAAAATCCAGTTCACGACGCGGTTGTGTCGCGGACTCTACTGTCTCAAAATTTAATTCCAAATATCTTCAGGGAACAACCCCACGTCGCAGACTTGTTCCGCGACGAAAATGCAAAAATTCAGAAATTGAGTTTTACTTCATTAAAGAGTCCAACTAAGTGAGGGGTATTTAGGGTACTTTAGGGGACGTGTATATAATGATTTGTAAGTCACTTTACCTCACTTTTATCACTCAAACACAAAGCCCCAAAGATCTAAACCTACAGTTCCTCCTTCTCTCTACTATCTCTCTTCTCAAGAACTCCATTGAAGAAGATTGGAGCTTCAAGAAGAAGACCAACTCTCCAAGGTTTCAACTCGGATTTTTGTGGTTAATTCATCAATAAGTTATGGTTGCTTATCACACTTGGGATTCCTTTCCCCAAGAGGCCCCTTCAAGATGAATTTCAAAATCTCCAATTTCTAGGTTTCAATCCAAAAACGTGGGTCTTTTTTCAAAAGTGAAATTGATGTTATAAACTGACTTTGATTGATGTTATATGAACAATTATGGATGAATTTATGTTGTATTGGTGGTTTCTTGAAGAATTCCCC